>JAOBRD020881580.1:0-12805 GCA_027575215.2 Hydrozoanthus sils | reverse complement strand
CCCAAGTGCACTGAGGAAAAAAGAAGTTTGGTCTGGTTATGACAAAGTACTGAGGAGAGTAAGGCATTGAAGTGACAGTAATGAAAGTGTACTGAAAAGTGTTCAATAATGAGGGCTCCCTCAAAAACGTCTCATCTAATCGACAGTGTATCCTGCACTTAAATGACCTTATATGGAAGTACAACGTGGTGACGTTGGATCGACTCGTTTTGTGTTTGGTGAGTTTTCTTTAAGATTACTTTTAATTTCTTTTTTTAATTTTTTACCTACAAAATGTAAGTAGTTTTTATTGATTCCACAGAACCAACATAAATGTTTTACCAATGCAGTATTATTTACCATTTAAAATAAATTGTATTTGCAGTTCATAATAACTGTTCTTGTGTATCATCGGAGAAAGATAGATAACAACATTGTTATTAATAGTAGTATTCTTACAAGTATTGTTGTTGTTACTATTGTTGTTTTATTTTGTTTTGTAATTTATTATTGTCATTGTTGTTGTTATTCTGACAAAGGAAGCTAGCAACCTAATTTGAACATGACATCTTTATTTTGTAGAATTGGCCTGCCACTACCCACCATGTTCTTTTCACATAAATACTCAGCAAATCTGGCAATCGTGTTTACCTGCATCCATTTTCATGTGAGGGCTTGAAAAAGATGGCGACTGCATATTCGTACTGGAAAAAATTTAATATAGTGGCTGCATTTGACAAATATTGTAATCACACTTCTTTTCTATTGGTCGAATATGGTGATTGCCTTGGTCAAATATGATGATTGCTCTTGACAAATGTAGTGGTCGGACTTGGCAGATACGGTGATCACACTCGACAAATATTTTGATGACATTCGACAATTATCGTGATCACCTTGGTCAAATATGGTGATTACATTGGTCAAATATCGTGATTGCATTGTTCAAATATGGTGATTACATTGGTCAAATATCGTGATTGCATTGTTCAAATATGGTGATTACATTGGTCAAATATCGTGATTGCATTGTTCAAATATGGTGATTGCATTGGTCAAATATCGTGATTGCATTGGTCAAATATCGTGACTGCTCTTGACAAATGTAGTGGTCGCACTTGACAAATATGTTGATCACAGTCAAAAACATATGGTGGTCACACTTAACTAATATAGTGACCGCATTTGACAAATATAATAAGAACGATAATAATACCAATAATAATAATAATAATAACAACAATGGTTTGTTACAGTGTATCCTACATTTGGAGGCTCTTTATCTGTAACTTTACTAACAACAATACTATAACAACTAGTTATCCTAAGATACAATAATGTCTGGAGGAAGGCATTTGGAAAGAGTACCAGCAGAATGTTGAAGAGTTCCTGGAGTAAGAGGAGTAACTAATTTTGGAGCTATGTTAGATCGATCGAAGGTTAATTCCTGACAGGTTTACTGATTTCTAGTTGCAAATAGGAAGGAAAGTTATCATTATATAGAGATTTGTGAACAGTTTTAGCAGCGAGAAATCCCTATGTTCTTTTATAGGCAACAGCCTAAGTCTACAATGGTAGATATTTTGTTGACATACTTACCTACAACAAAGCTAGCCATAGCAAACTGGAGTCTTTGTAATCTAATAGTCAAGGAATTCGGAAGAAGATAAAACACTATGTCACAATAACTTAACTTTGATAAGATTGAAGTTTCCACTAAAATTTTGCGCAATTTAAAATCAGTAAAATGTTAATTTTTTAAGGTTCTCAAAGTACTTCAGCAGGATTTTGAGTATTGCTCTGATGTGAGTGCTCATTTGAGGTTAGATTCCTAGTGAATCCCGAGTAGCTTTGTAGTGTCAAGACACTCAAGAGGGGTATTGGAGATCTTCAGTCTGGGATCATAACTCTTCAGGGAATGCACATGAGCCAGTAGCAAGGTGGAGATTAGCATTGCTGTAGTTTTTTTTGGAGTTGAGGGCAAGATTTGAGTTTTTGGACCAGATAAAGAGGTTTGACAAACATTCATTCAGGTTGCCCACTTCAACTGGAATCTGTGGGACTGTGCAGCTTGTATATATGGTAGTGTCATCGGCGTATTGATAACTTTTTACTATTTGTTGAAAGCAGTCTTGTAGGTCCGTAACATAAAGATTGAATAACACAGGACCTAGGATGGAACCTTGTTGAACACCGAATTCGGTGTGGGCAGATGAAGACTTTCTATCATCAATCTGGACAAAGTGTTGTCTTTCACACAGATAGCTAGTTATCCATACAAGGAAGTTTTTCAAAAACCCGAGTCTGGACATCTTGTTGATAACATCCTTGAAACAGAGACTGTCACAAGCATTCGAAAAGTCGGCAAGTACCATTAGTGCGACCTCTTTCCTTTTCATGGCTTCAAGTAGGTTGCCCCGTATTCCTAAAAGGGCAATTGTCTTTGAGTTATCTTTGCGAAAACGTGACGAAGTGTGCCTTAGAAGCCCTTCCCGTTCACAGTATTTGTATGGCAACGGGTTTTTTATAGACTTTGGATAGAATGGATAAAATTGAGACCGACCGCCGATGGTCTTCAGTCATAGGGGTTTCAACCTTTCGAATTGGACTGTTAGGTGCTGTTTTCCATGCTCGAGGAAAGTACAATCTTGCAATGCAATTGTTGATTATTGTCGATAATGGACCAGCCAGGTGATCAGGTACGAATTTTACAAATCGTGCCGGCAGCAGGATTGGTCCCGCCAAGCAATTTGATTTAAGGAGCTTTAGTACATTCAGTACTTCAATGGGTGTAATTTGTCTTACACAGAAAGCGTTGCCCTCGTCTGAGAAATTGATGAGTTGTCGAAGTTCTTTACTAGTATTGCTTTTGGCATCAACAGTCCTTTTCGCGGTTGAGTTGAGTTAAGGGAGAGTTTAACTTGTCAGGGTCAAAGCGCAAAGGTTGATGCGCAGGATTCAGGATACGATGGATCACACGCCAAACTTCCTTCGATTTACTCAACAGTAAAGTTTTCTCCATGAGAGCCTTGCGAGCCTACGTATAGCACCCTTGATTTTATTGCGTACCTCATGGAAAGAGATCCAAGCCATTTGTGTGTTTTTGCGGTGCACTTCACGTCTAAGATTATCCCGTTTTAGCTGCAATGCCCGTATGTATCCATCATCCATCCATTCAAGGGGCCCGTGGGCGGGTGACACGACACCGCCTTAGAGGTGCATGATCTTCTAGGTAGTTACTAAAAATAGGGTTTAAGGTGTCCTGTTACTCATCTGGATCGTCATAAGTTGAAATCGGCGATAGGGGAAGAGCGGCAAAGTTATTTTTAAATAAAAGAAAGCCTACATGTGGAAAATTTTTAAGGTTTCTTAAATAATTGTATCTAGGTTAATAGCATGAGACACGAACGTTCATACAAGCAAAGGGGCCGTTGTGTTCGCTGATAATTTGACGTGGTATCGTCCCAGTGGTGGTTACTTTGGAGGTGTTGTAGACAATGAAGTGACCGATCAACAACCTTGAGTTTTTGGTAATTCAAGTCGGCTGATTAATAACCTGCTTTACACTAAAGGTGTCTAACAGGGAGTGCTTTCGCCTGGTAGGAGCATCCGGGACACCAAGCAGGTCGAAATTCATGTCATGTCATGTCATGCCAGTTATAAGGAGTCTGTCCCAATGCGCCGTAATTTAACTCATAAGGTCTTTGAATTTATCTAGCCATGCAGATGATGTAAGCGCTTCAGAACGATAAAGTACGTCCACTAAGAGCTTACTATGTCTGTATGGTAGTTGCACTCATCAAATGTTGTGATTGGACTTGACAAATTGATCAACTGGACAAACAACTTGATCACACTTGGCAAATACGACATTCGACGAATGAGGTGATTGCACCGGAGATATGGTAGTTACACTCGACAAATATGGTGGTTACATTGGTCAAATATGGTGATTGCACTGGTCAAATATGGTGATTGCACTTGACAATTAGGGTGATTGCATTCAACAAATATGGTGATCACACTCGATTAACGTGATGATTTCATTCGACAAGTGCCGAACTAAACCCCAACGTCTTTGTTTTCCAGTCCACCCAAACACTATCCCCGGGTTGCATGCTCCAAACTAAAACCCAATCTCTTGCTCTTTTCTGCTCAATACTCGACGAAAGATGACCAAGGCAATCTGTAACTTACAGACCTTACATGTAATATATTTTGAGGAATCGTGCAGCTTTTAGCCGAGGCTCTGTCTTTTGTGTGATTTTAAACATTTTCCAGATGTTTGGAAATGATATTTGTTTGATTTCCATTGCAATTGTTATTAGTACTTATTATTAATATTATTACTTTTATTATTGTTATTATTATTACTATTATTGTTGTTGTTGTTATTGCTAATTTACTTTCAAAATTTTTCTTTTTTGTAGGCGCTTCGTAGCCATGAAGGAAACGAGGCTCAAGTTTGTTTTTTCATTATTCAGCTGTTATTGCTGAAGCCACAAGACTTCAGGGCTCGGGTCAACGCTTTCGTGCGAGATGTAAGTATCTTCTGCTGCAGCAAATGTTTGCCAACCTTGTGCTACTAAAACCCGATACACCACTAATGGCCAAAATGTTTAATCAGTTGTTAAAAAACTTTTAAGTGATAAAGTCGGCATGATTGGTGTTGTATGGCTAACGCAAACCGTCAAAACACCTAGCAAAAAGTAGAGACCAAACTCACATGTTAAAACAGCAAAGAACATCATTGTAAATGTGGTTTTTACGTCTTGCTGGTATTCGACTTGCTAAGAGCAGCAAGTTCCTGAACGGTTTTAAGGAGTGTAAAATACGAGAACAGCAGAAAATTGAACACATTAATACAGGCCCGTAGCCAGGATTTTTTGCGGGAGGGTGCGATTGAACGAGGAAACGGACCAAACGATCGCCCTGAAGGCGCGAGTCACAGGAGGGTACTGGGGCATGCCCCTCCCCCACCCTCGGGAAATTTTCAAAGACTGAAATGTAAAACCATTCTTAAAAACCTGGATTTTTTTCGAACTTTTGATCTTCAAAATCAATTCAGAAAAACATAACGGAAGATCTTTCCTCTTCAAATAGGTGGTCAACAAACTTCTTTTGGGGGGATGGGGGTGCGAACTCACCCATCGCGCCCCCCCTCCCTATGGGCCTGTTTACACCCGCCGGTTGGAATGCACCGTGCTGGTCACCTACACTCTCCGTCGTCTTGAAAATTACAACTTTGAAGTTTTTACGACCACGAGAATAATGAACTGAAAATGTTATCAATTTTCATTGCCTTTAAGAAAAAAAAATTCTTTGTTTATTCACAAAGCTTAACTCGGACAAAAGAGAAAGCAAACTAGCCATACATGATGGAAAAGGGAAATCAAGAAAAGCCGCCGTCGTCGATGTTGCTGTCGTCGTTGCTTAAGCGACGAAAAGTGAAATTCTCCCAAACTTGTTCAGTGAAAAGTATGGGCTCGACTTGGGAGAATTTACTAATACAACTCGGACCGAAAAGGTTATGTACACCTGTTTTCTAACAGTTTCTTCATTCCATAATTTGTTTCCGGTCTGTAGAATTCGCCACAGCACTGGCTTCAAACGGACTGGCACCAGAAGCACATGGCTTATCATACAGTAAGTTGAAAAGATTCGCTTATGTTATGTGGAAACCAATCTGGTTGTTATTGGGTCAGCGGAACTCGTTTATATGGCTGCTGGTTTCTCGGAACTTGTTCATGTTGTTCTATTTAGGACAACTTAGCACATCGATAGTGCTTTCGAACATTCTCCCCTTGTTGCTCAGCATCTTTGCACCTAATAGAATGCTTAAAACAGATATTTGAAGAAATTTTCTCGTAACCTCAATTTCCCATCAGAGGTTATCTAATTGTCAACGAAACTTTGATGTCTTTCAAGCTTACAACAAAATGTTCGTCTTGTCACTGTTTTATACTATGTGCTTCTTATTGATTACTTAAGGTACTTGTATTATAGCTTTTGCCTTTTAACCAGAATTTTGAAGTGTTTAAATAGTTTTTGTTTTACTTATTTTAACTTGAAATCGAAACATATTTATCAAGTTAACGAAGCACTATATCACACAGCTCTCAGGGATTTACCATTAAGCGTTGGTTTTGTTTTTAACTCTTCCAGTCTCAGTCTGTTGTCAACATTTGATTTCTCCTTACATAACCTATACAAAAGAAGACACTTGGTATTGAGAAATTGAAACTTGATCAAATCAAGCGAATTACCGTGCCCTTTTATATACTTTCTGTCTCCTTACTAGCACATATGTGCAACATTTCAGATTTTATACGTCATCAGCCAGACCCCACAATCACCACGCTTGCAATTTTGTATATATTCAGTGGGAAGTTAGCTATGCCGTGCTTACGAAGCCAACTAAGGCTGAAACAGCTGTCCACGGCTGCTAACACTCAGGCCTAAAAATATTTTTTTAAGGGGTCAGTACAGGCTTAGCTCCTCGTGACCCGTGAGACCCGGTTATAGTGCCGTTTCACTGGCTGTCTCTTTACTAGCACATACAGTAATTATGCCGGTGCAACATTTCAGACTTTACCAAAGATGAAAAATAAATTTCTCCCAAACTTTTTCAGTGAAAAGTATAGACTCTAGGATAGGTGGAAGAATTTACAAATACAGATGGAAGTTACCGAAAACGACTCGCCGTATTACGTTACACTGCGTTTTTTTTCAGTCGTACCCAGAGCGTTTTTACTTTGAAGGTCTGTTAGAGGGTTCTGCCTCTTCGCCAACAGTTCATTACCTGCCAATTTACTTCGGAAATGTCTGTTTACGATTCTTACCGGTAAGTAAACGTTCCTTTGTAAAGAGCTGAAGAATACACCCACAGATAAAAATCTTTATGGGTGAAAAGACAATATACTGATATAGCTCAACTTTTTTCCGTTTTTGTTGAGCTTTCATTGTATCTGCACATAAAGCAACAAAGCAAAAAACCAACTGAATAAGTATAAACTATTCCCGCCATCTTCCCTAAAACTAGTAACAGTTCTCAATAGAGCCTTAGTGTTCACTAACTAGATTTACTTAGGTTCACTAACTAGATTTACGATTGTTTACAGGTGTTTGACATCGTAATTCATCGCTTCCTTGAGCTTCCCCCGGTATTCAAATCGCTGGAGAGTCTCTTGGACCACTTGGGATCCTTGTACAAGTTCCACGGTATGCGGCATTGTGTTCGTTTCTAAAGTACTTTGTTTGTTCTTGTTATCGTTCCTTAGTTCTTGTGTGGGAGCCTGGCTCAGTCGGTAAGAACTATGACTGCCAGGCCCAAGGCCCCAGGTGTGATCCCGGTCTTGGCGAGGGTTGAACATTTGTGCGGTCTTCTTTCGCCACACCGACCGTGGACAGGGACTTTAAGCCGTTGGTCCCAGCCATTGATCTTCATTCAAGAAGGGTAGTCTGTCTCGGGAAATTACGCTAAATTAAATTAGTTATGGGGGAAACCAAAAACATTTTACACTTTAAACAAGCCAAACTGTATGCAGCAGAAAGGAAGCCACCAAGTACCTACCGAATGCGAAGCTCTTATCGTGCCGTAAATTAAGAACCTATTTATTTACATTCTTGTGGCCCAAGCGTTAAACCTTAAGGCACAGTCACTACCTTGTACTAACCAAGTGCAGGCTCTTACCGTACCGTATATTAAGGGCCCGATTAATTTCTGTGCTTATAGCCTAAGTGCAAGAGCCTTAAGGCAAAGTCACAATCTCAGATTATCAGTTCGAGGGCCAGGCCTCACTCGGTCCCTATGCTGTAACCACTACCTCGTATAGCCGAGTTTCGGTCATTGTTATTAATGAGTCAGCTGTTATTTGATTGGTAGTTTGAGACAAAGATTTCTTTGTTTAAGGTCCCGAAGGTGTTTAGATTTGAAAAGGGTTGTTTGTTAACATTACGTCACCTGGAATCCGCCTATTATCCGAGTACAGGGTTCTTGCCTTCTTAACAAAAGGATTACCAATAAATACTTTTGGCCTTCGCTATAAGATGCAGATTGAAACCTCCCTTTCTAGAATCTGTTGGAACTTCCTCCCCGTATAACTTTCAGGGCAAATGGAAATATTTTGAACAGTTTGGAAATCAATTTTATCGCATTGTTTTTTTTATAACAGAACATTGTGGAAAAGTCTATGCGTTATTTTTTCTGCGATTGTGTGCAATAATATAATAACGATTCTAATTTATGACAACCTTTTGTGGTATGTACTCTCACAATAATGTTGGCTTGAAGATACAAAAACGCCTGTTGCTTATCTATATGTGCCGTGTTAGTTAAGGTTTATGTTTATGTAACCCAATGAAAATGCAGGAAGTTAGATTTGTATAGTTACATGACATCATACTGTTGTTGTGCGATTTATTTTTTATGGTTTTAATTTGAGATAGTTTGGTCTGGAGTGCACTAACGCATTTTAATCTGTGTAGATCGACCAGTGACGTATTTGTACAACACTCTGCACTACTATGAACAGCGGCTGCGAGAGAAACCCTCCCTTAAGAAGAAACTAGTTGGAGCTGTCATAGGTTAGAAAAAGTTTGTCGAAATGATCGTGTGTTTATTGAAACCACTTGTTATTTAGACTATGGTTTTGAGGCGGAGGCAGCGTGGCTCAGTGGTTTGGTGCCGGATTTGTATGTTCAGATCCCACTCTAGATTTGACCTTTGACAGGATTTGTTTTCAGTGATACCAGAGTCAAATCTACCATCGTAAACAGCCAACTGGTCTGCCTTCTAGTTCAATCAGTTGGGATTCTTACCTGTGGGTGGCCGCTTCTTATATTGTTATTTAAATTGCCCTTACTTAGTGAGTAAAACGGCGACAACTGAAATAAAAACACGTTTGGCTTCAATTTTTCCTTTTTTGTAGGGCTTATTTGCTACTTAAGTTGAAAAAGTCAACCAGATGACGGGGTTTGTGAAAGTATGCTTATGGTCTACTTTAAGAGCGTTAGCCTATCAGAATGCAAGATTCGTGAAAGTTTGCTTACTTGTCAACATTTTATTTAAACTTTCATAGCTTAAAGCAGTTTCAATCGCAAGTGTCATAGGAGGAAAAACCTCTAATTCAAAATATCCAGATTACAAATACTCCAGTTGAAACTGTTGGAGGTTAGCAAAATTCAGTTAACAATTACAGCTGAAAATGTCATTTGATGGAAAACTTTTATTAAAATTTTCATGGAAACGTTTTAACTCTAATGGGATTATTGCGATTGTTCCTTTAGGAGCGCAGAAGGATTGCCGACCAGCCGGATGGTAAGTTCGAGATTGGTCTCTTCTATTTTTTACTCAATAAACTTAACTGAACTGAGCTTAAATTAGAAATTTAAAAAAAAGCGCGGTAAATTGAAAAAGGAAACGTTTGTAGTGCTCGCGGGCGGCCGCCCTCTCAGCAGCCAATCAGATTGCAGGATTCTATCCGCCTTATAACGAAATGAAATAAGGCTGATTGATGGGGTATTTGTTTCGTTTATGCATTTTTTTTCACATGGCGTGATCTAAATTACAGTGTACATTTTAGACACTTTGATCAGCGAGGATATGAAAACAAAACTGGAATGCAGTAACGATGATAACACTGATTATTGTTACGGTGATGATTATTACATTGATGATTGTAGCAGTGATGATTGTTACAGTGATGATTGTTACAGTGATGATTGTTACAGTGATGATTGTTACAGCGATGATTGTTACAGTGATGATAACAAGATTTATTCATAAGTAGATCCTGAATACAAAATGATTATCTTAGCCCATGTCAAATCAAACGCCAAAATGTTTTTTAAAAAACTTTCTACAAGTGAACTTTTGAAGTTGCTCGATCAGAGTTTATTTGAACAATTGACTACTAATAAAACCGCAAATAGAACTCAACTCCAAGTATACCGAGGTATCTTCAAACGCTTCTTCGTACCTCGCTTTGCTCTTCACTACAAAAGCAGCGGTTCTTGTTTCGTAGCATTTCCTAGCAAGTTCGAGTCGACTTGATTTTCCCTATTAAGTTTGACACTTGTCCAAAAATATTTACTGAACTTGAAACATGTTACAGTCGATGACACGTAGTTTGTACATGGTTTTCTTGAGTTTGAGTACGTTTTTATAATCCACCTTTAACTCGTTAAACAGGTGTCTGTCAAAAGGCTACTTGGATTATCTGGGTCACAACGAAGATGGGGCATGGGAGCCAGACCTTAATTATTACTGCACTCTGATTGGTCGCTTAGTTGACAGTATCCTTTTGTTTGAAAGGCATAGGTATCGCTTTAATTTTAAGAGCCATGGCATTCTCTCTATCAACGGGGTAGAGGAAAATGGAGTTTAGAGCACTTAATTGAAATTATGAGGACCAGATTTCTGTTCAACTTGATGAAAGCTGTATCTTGTATCTTTGCTGTTCATTGGTTCATTTATGGCTAATAGTAATCATACCATCGTATATGTATTCCGCAAAGGCGTGACCAGTAAGGATGATTATTTTTGCACGTGGCTTATCATTAGAGAGAGGCCTGTCAGTATTGGATCGTGTATCATTTCGTGTGTTGTCTTTCTGAACTCACCTCATTGGCTGATTGAAGCCTTTCCTTGTGATTTAAGTTCTCATAGCTCGTGTGTTGTGCGTAAACAGCTTTATGTAGAACATTTCGATGAGCTAGTTTGTCTAATTTAGTAAGCGTATTAAGTACGTGGAGAGAAACTTAATTTCACATTTTACAATGTTGCGGGAGATGTTTTTCTCTTTTTTCCTAAGACTGTCGCTATTACTTAGAGCATCGCCTTAGAGCTCGACCTTTAACTCTGCCTTTTTTTCTCTCTTTAAAAGCCACTTGTTTCAATAAACCCTATTGGTTAATTATCACTTTTAACTTAAGCTAATTTTTGGATATTGATGATGACGAAACTTTAATTAGACATTCGTTCCGGAGACTGATACCAAAAGGGGCTCTGTAAATTAAAGGAGAGTCCATAGCACCGGGTTGAAACCCTGCTCTTATCAATCAGTGTGTGTAAGTCCCCCGCTACAAGAAGAGAGACTAGACCAACGGTATAATGCATCTGCCCACGGAAGATGTGGCGAATGAAGGCCGCACACTTTTCAACCCTCGAGCCCGGGACATCACGCTTGGCTCTCATAGATCTTACCAACTAACCAAGCGTAGTAGCGTGTATATGTCATGGTTAAAGCTTACTGAAGGTGTGAAGGTATGATTAAATAAAACAACACCTTAATCAATTGTCTCAGCTATCGCAAGCAAGAGCCCACCAGCTTTCCCCCTTTGTGACTGGCGGTTTAACGAGTTTCCCAACCCAGCTGCGCATGCTCTGCATGTCACCTGCCTGGAATTGATGGCCCTTCCAGTACCTGGGAGCCAGGTTGGGTTAGCGTTGATTGACGTCATCTACCGAGGAAGTTACCCGAGTCAACAGATGGAGATCCGCGCTAACGTGATGTCATGGATCAACGCTGTTGGGCTTGTTCTCACAGCACTTCCGGTAAGCACATGATTTTTTTTATACTTGTTATTACAGCAATTCCGGTAAGCACGTGATCTTTTTATATTGTTCTCACAGCTTTTCTGGTAAGCACAAAATCTTTTCAATACTCGTTCTCTTAGCACGTCCGGTAAGTAAATGATCTTTTCAATACTTGTTCTCACAGCCCTTCCGATAAGCACATGATTTTTTCTATACTTCTTCTCACAGCACTTCCGGTAAGCTTGTGATTATTATATATTTGTTCTCATGGCACTTCCGGTAAGTTTTAACTGCATTTCCGGTAAGACATTTAGGCAACTGACAGGCACTCGGGATAATTGGTTTGATGAAAGCAGTCAGCGTTATCTACATATATTTTGTTGTATTCTTATTACAGTATGGTTTTTTTTCAGTTAGTAATGTCAGTATTCCCATTTTCCAAACGAATAAAATAGCAAAACGGCTGTATTCTTTGCCTTTGACTAGAAATAGCTGACCTTGTATTTTGTGGTATGTCCCCGCAGGACTGCTTCTGGAGCGTGATTTTCGACAAGATCTGTGACACACTACAAAACGACTTGACTAACAAGGAGAAATATGATCAT
The DNA here is from genome assembly GCA_027575215.2 of Hydrozoanthus sils. Classification (NCBI taxonomy): domain Eukaryota; kingdom Metazoa; phylum Cnidaria; class Anthozoa; order Zoantharia; family Hydrozoanthidae; genus Hydrozoanthus; species Hydrozoanthus sils. The sequence goes on along the minus strand of JAOBRD020881580.1, from coordinate 682 downwards.
CAAGTCCTCCCTCTTCCAAGCGAGGACTCGGGCAAGCCGCCCCAGTTCCCTTACTCTTTTCTTGACTTCACCAGTAATGTTGCAACTCACTCTGAGACGCATGCGGACTACATTTTGGCTATTACACATGCGCTATGGCACCACGCTAGCATCGGACAACTTACTGTAGTACCACAGTAAGTTGATCGTTTCTTTTCGTTATTGTTTTTATTCTTCAAGGCTTTTATTTTTTATTATTTTTATTCTTATCTTTGTTGTTGTTATTAAAGGTGGTAAATAAAAACATAAATTTCGTTTCTGCCCGACACTCACCAAAACTAAACATCAGTAGCGAATCAGAATTTGTTAGATCAGCAAGAATTTTTTGTTACTTTTTCTCCAAGAATCACACTCTCCACCACGTCTTTCTTTATCACTCTCTCCAGTCGTTTGTAGCAGGTTTATCGATTTTGATATCTCTACAGGTTTATTCGTAACCGTGTTAAACCGCTGGTCAGTAACGAGACTCAGTTTCTGTACGTGTGTTGCCTTGTGGGTCCTTTCTTGCAGAGATTCCAGCAGGAGAGAACACGTTGTCTCCAAGAGGTATTACAACTCACGGCGCTAATAATAATAATAATAATAATAATAATAATAATAATAATAATAATAATAATAATAATAATGATAATAATAACAATAA
>JAOBRD020881473.1:0-12806 GCA_027575215.2 Hydrozoanthus sils | reverse complement strand
AAAGCACAACTCAAAAAACAGTTTTTATTACAAACACTTGTGGTCCAAGGACCTATCACAAACCTTCTTGTTCAAAAGAAGCACTTTAGCTAGAGCTAGACCCCTCGAGGGCCAGGAGAGGGCACTGGATCCTCTGACACCAAAGGTATAGAAGCTGTGATTTGCCATTTGAGTGCTGGGCACAGAATGACCGTGTCTTTTATTTCACAGGAAGCTAAGAAACCGGAGGAAGCAGACGCAGATTATGAGGCGAAACTGAGAATGGTAAGCAAGATTAATTTCGCTGGAACTAGCTTTTTTGTTTTGTTTTTACGACTGAAAGTCGCTTATTATCCAAACTTGTAATTTTTGGAAATTAAAGCATTTTTTCGCGAATCCCCTAGCCTACTTGCAGGCGGCTGGTTGTTTTTTAGCACGGAAACCTCACATGTTACGGTGTTGCCGCCATCTTGGATTTCGTGTTCGGGCGGCATTGGGTGCGAGCGAACAAAATGGTAGATGACGGAAACGCCGTGGCCTGTGAGTTTTCCGCTTCAAAGAAAAACACCCAATCGCCTTGGGTAACCTGGCAGTATGACTAGGTAAACCCAAAATGCCTCATTTAGTAATTTTCATAATTTGGTTATAATGTATGAAATAATTTTTGGTAATCGAGAAGTTAATGTATCACCAAGTTACAACTCAGTCATCCATCTCGTTTCATAATTTGCCTTATTTCATATTATAATTTATGAAGTAACCTTCGGTTAACTGGATGTACCTCACTTCATAACATGCTTCATTTTATATTATGATATATAAAATAACCTGTGCTAACCAAAAACGTATTACTGATTAAACCCAATCTTTCTCATTTCATACAGCTCTTCATTTCGTGCATACGTATGAAACAACCTTTGGTTGACCTAGAAGTACCATGTACCACTCAATAAACCTAATCTGCCGTATTTCATAATGAGCTTCGTTTTATATTATAATGTATGAAATAAACTTTGGTAACCTAAAGGCATCACTGATTAAACCCAATCTTCCTTATTTTATAATGAGCTTCATTTCATGTTATAACATATGAAATAACCTTTGGTAACCAAGACATATCACTGATTAAACTCAATCTGCCTTATTTCATAATGAGCTTCATTCCATATTATAATATATGAAATAACCTTTGGTAACCAAGACATATCACTGATTAAGCCCAATCTGCCTTATTTCATAATGTGCATCATTTCATATCTGCAGGAGTACCAAGAGTATCTAGAAATGGAACAAAAACTGCTCGAGGAGCTTGGTGTCCGAACGGAGCCCGAAGAGAATCTAGACATATAAAACCGCTGGTCATAGTTAACGATAACAGATTCCATCCATAACTTCTGCAACGTAAACAGAAGTCTTGAAAAAGACGTTTATGGAGCTTCTACTGTTTTCTGTTAAACAGCAAGAAAGTCTTCGAGTCCCGCAAGTGCGTGCTGATGGATTAATGGTTTTGTCAAACAATTTTCTGGGTTGTAAATAGTATTGCAATTGCATGGTTGTAATCAAACTAAAATTTAAAGATTGTTTTCATTCCTCTTTTAAACATTCGTGTCAGGCGTAAATGTTGCTTCGACTGTATATATTAGTGTTATTGGTGGAACTACTGATTTGGAACCAGTTCCTCCTTTGTATTCCTATTTTGTTCTTGTTCAGTCCTTGTGTATAAGGGAAACAAAGTTATTAAAGACTCAGTTTCGAAAATTCGTTTTTGTTCAAGTGGAAAATAACTCCTTGGAAAGGGTTTACTTCTCTGTTTCTTTCTGTTTTAATCATTTCTATTCACGCTTCGATAAGGACGGAAGCACGACGACACATATTAACTTTTCTTTCATTCCGTCGAGCTATCGTTTCTGCTCTGTTAAATTACTATAGTCGATACTAGAGATAGTTATGAATTACCTTGCAATTTTCTGCATGTCACTGCTTATCTTCATAAAACCTGGGAAAACTTTTTCGTGCGAGTTTCTCAATTTAACTCTTCGAACTTTGTGTTTTGTAATTTCAAAATTCCAGTAAGCCTGAAGAGGAGACTGGTACTTGTAAATGAGTAAGTATGGTATCGACCAGCACGTTTTCATGCACAGTTCGGAGAAGCCTGCAGATTGCCAGCAGTATCTCGTAGTTAGCTTTGCAAACGGTTGGCAGGGATGAGGAATAAAATTCCAAAATTTTCCATGACTGAAAAATATTGAGACCACTTAATCCACTCCAAAAAAAAAAAAAAAAAAGAGCCCTTAACACTTTAATCCAACTACACCTTCTGAACTCTGAAAGACAGCGTAACCATCGTGAATTCTTGAAAAAACTAGAATTTGTTAACTTATGACAAACTGATATGGTTTAAAATTTTAACAGTTTTCGTTTCCCAATCAACCAATAAAATTCCATGACCTTAACCATTTTCCCCCAATCCCCATGGCTGGAAAATTCGTTTTCAAATTCCATGTTTTTTCATGACCGTGTGAACCATGGTTGGGTTTTGGCGCGCGGTTTTCTTTATTTGGCCGCGCGAAAATTAGTGCGAGAGCAAAAAACCCGTCCCAATTTTCGCGCGGCCAAAAAAAAAATCACGCCAAAATCCAACGGAAACGCTTGCTATGCAGGCTAAAACTACGAGGTACAACGGGCAACCGAAAAAAATAGTGACCAAAACAAAATTAAAGCACTTAATGAAATGGTTTGAGATAATATGCACAAAACGTGCCGATTCCGCGTCAATTGGGTCAGTAGAAAAGCTAGCTAGTGGGCCAAAAACACGAGAAAGATTGACTTGTTACACGCATTGGGGCACACTTCACTCTTTTTTTCATATTTGGGCATTTTTGGGCCTGATGAAGAATGTTATTTAAAGAACATAAAAATATTTTTTAAAACAATTTTTGGGATTTCAGTCTAAAATGTTCTTAATTATAATAACATAATCATACCTATTTAGTGTCATACGCCTTTTCTTTGTAAAAACAACTTTTAAAATAATGTCGGAGTTCAGAGATTGGAAAAAATTAAGTATTGGCTCCTCCAAAAACGTATACTCCTTTACAGAGCCACAAAGAATTTAAGTTAATGATCGAGTACATGATTTTGTGCCCTAAAGGAACGAAATGAAGTTCTCAACCTTTCCTCAGCCTCGGGTGTGTTCTTAACATATTAAATTTTGGCTGATTTTTAGCCTGACATTCTTATAAAATGGCTCTTAAAAACTTACAAAAAGAGTATAAATGAAACGATCGCTACAACACATTTTCCCTTTTTCTTGAGGTATTTATTCATTTAATTAATTAACCGTTTGATTATATTTCATTTTCAATTTGGCTATCAAAGGATACCATTAAATTAAGACTAACTGGTTGACTGCATCCATATTTCACTGCCCTTATAATTTGTTGTAGGGATTACATGCAACTTTGTAATGAACTAAAACTTTCTTCAACGATGTCAAGAAACAAGTTTTTTCAAGTCTTTCTTTACGCCCTTTCAGTTCTCATTTCAAATTTATCGACTTACCTCTCATACTTCGAATTATCTTATTACATATATATCTGAAAACTTAATTCTAGTATTTACAATGACAAACTTATGTACACATTAAAACAAAATAAATACGTGTCTTCGTAAAACTTGACAAATGCAACGAATGTAATCTATTCCATGACCATACATTAAGAACCAATACTTGTTTCGATGATACAAAAACACATTATTTTACCTTGCGTTTTGTAAAGAGGAAAACGATAATGTACATATTTTTTGAAATTCACGAGGGAGTAACTTTAAATCTAAACGATATTTCAAAAACAAAATTCAAGCAGTTTTCCGGGGTAGCAAAATATCTCATCCTGGTCCAAGTTTGTAATTCCTTTCGTCAAAAACAAAAACCAGTAAAGAGGAAAACGATAACATATTTTCTAAAATTCGCGAGAGAGTAACTTTAAATCTAAAAGATATTTCAAAAACAAAATTCAAACAGTTTTCCGGGGTAGCAAAATATCTCTTCCCATGTCCTAGTTTGTAATTCCTTTCGGCAAAAACAAAAACCAATATCAAAGTTGACTGACCCAAATCTCAAGAAAAAAAAGTCTACCTGAAATATAAAAGGTACAATTGCAGGCTGGTAACTTTGGCAAGGTTGTTAGTTATACACTGAAATATTTTCCACAATACTTCTTGGAGTTTTACAAGAGTATCAGGAAATAAACTATTTTTCCGAGAGTTTTCCACGAGGCCTGGCCCTGGAAGAAAACTTCAAAATTCCTGGAGTTTTCCAGGATTTCAAGAATTAGTGCCAACCATATGTAAACTGGAGTAAATTTCAAGTAAAATCATTAAGTAAAAAATTTGAATGGCTCGACCAAAGATAAAAAGTGAAGAGATACTTCGAACATTTCACAAAGCGTAACTCGGACAAAAGAGAAAGCAAATTAGCCAAGCGTGATCGAAAAGAGCGAGCAAGAAGTGTGCTTTTGTAAGCTGCCATCACCGATGATGTCATCCTCTTTTCTCTAACTAGTTTAATAAGGAGATACCAATAAAACCAATTGTAAACAAGATTCTACCACCATTCTCCCTTAAAAATTAAAAAAAAAGCATCAGTAGTCTTGAAGCTAAGATTGTTCCTTTACGAGTTATGTTCCATTCGCAGAGCCCTTGCGTGGCAGGGCCCCAATCACTTGGGTCTCCGATGTGGAGTCGTATGTTGTCCCTGTTGCAGGTAGGGCGGGATAATCCCCGCCTGTGATGGCATTCCTTGGTTGAACGGCGATGATCCTTGATGACGACAGCGACAGAAAGCCTGCATGTTTAATAAGTTAAGAGAATACATCAATGAACTATTAACGCGCATCATGGATAACTTTAACTATGATTTGACAAAACCGAAATTTCTAGCTTCACTACAGTCGTTCACCGAGTACGTTCTCCACAAAGTTGTCCTAAACTGAGATTGGTCAGTAAGCAAACATAGCAAAAAAAGGAAAGCTCCATTGGTTTTGGAGTCAGGATGGCCGAGTGGTTAACGCTCGTGCCTCCCATCTCTGTGGACCCGGGATCGAATCCTGGGTTTTTCTTCTGACTCCGAGAGTCTGTGCCGTCGAACGATTAAAAATAAGGGAGAATGGGAACAACTCCCAGCGTAACGATGATAAATAAAGTTAGTTTCTGTAAAAGTTTGCAACTTGGTGCTGTAAAGAATGAAGGAAAGCGCTTCTTGAGTTGAGTGATCAGAAAAAATTCTGAGTCACTGCCGGGAATCGAACCCGCAACCCTCTTATTATATCTCGGCAATCAGAGGGTTGCGGGTTTGATTCCCGTCAGTGACTCAGAATTTTTTCTGATCACTCAACTTGAGAAGCGCTTTTCTTCAAAGTTAGTTTAGTTTAGTTTAGTTCGAAAGATATAATGACTCAGTGGAGTTCAGCTCGGTGCACTAGAGTTTCGTCTGGAGGAACTAACTGTTTCATACAAATATGATTTTACACCTTTTTTCAGTGCCCTTTCTCTAAATCTTTTACTGAGGCAACAGATAAAAACCTACAAAAAACCTTTTACACTAAACTGACTAATTCTTATAAAAATAACTACTCACTAATGTTTTGTTTACAAGTTTTGAACATTTTTAGAGGAGTCGTATGCTTTATATTAATTTCGTTTTTTGAAGGAGGGGGTGATTTCAAATTAACTGATCAAAAATGGGAGCAGTCTACAGTTTTCCACAATTCCTAAAGCAAGGAAATCAAAAAACGATCTGATAAATACAAGTAAAGATCACAAAACACTTAGTCTGGCATACAGTGTTGTACATATAAGGGCTGGCCAGTGAAGCAAAACTAATCCTTTCATTGAGTCCGTTCAGTGGCGTTATAGATTTGCAAGGTATTCGCGTAACCCAAAACGCCGTCATCTTTCTGACGGTATAAACTTACAGTATGAGGTACCGAACGTTCAGATTTCAGTTCACAATTAAAGAAATAAAAAATAAAACGGCGCCAGAAAACACAGAACGAAACAAAACCTTGTATGAACTGAAAAGTTGGACGACAAAACTAGATTGTAGCTAGGTAAAAATGTTATGGCTAATGGAAGGCATCAAATCTAACCTGGAAACAAGTCTGCGTTTGTTAAACACATCTGGCTCTCCTCCTGACTCACTTTGCGGTCTGATGTAATGAAGTAAACACCGATGAACGATAAAACGCACCTGCAGAGTGGAGAAACGAAACACTTTTCATAACTGTCATTTAGCTTTTTAAAAATTAAAAATTTACTTTTCAAGCTATTAGAATAATGTTCCTTAAGCTTTTTATCTTTTAAAAAAATTCCCAATAAAAGTCACTAAACTCTTAGAGCACTTAAAGGAATCCTCCATTGTATAATGTTCTTGGTCTAAAATATATACATTTTTAAGCCTGTGTCCATATCAGCAGCTCAAATTTGATAGTCCTGTATATAAATCTAACACCAAGTAACTCAGCATTTCCACGCGCCACCATTTTGAAATAAGACTGATGTGTGTTGGTTGCAGTGCCAGAACCCCTCTCGTTTATTGCTGTTGTATTTATCGAGCGGGGGACTGGCACTGCAACCACGTCACATTTCAAAATGCTTTCTACTTCGCGCTACGTTGCGTACAACAGTTTCTGATGGCTACACGGTGCAATTCCTCCACTGCACCCTACGTTGCATACAATGTTGCATCGTCTATCCGAACCTTACGAGGTATCGCACTAACTTGAGACTTAATTATTTCTTCTACATATGGACATAATTAAACACTTATTAAATTAAATATTTTGTTCATATTCTTACAATTCCCTCAAGTACATGTACAATAAAGCACACTGCAACATTTTCAATGAATATTCTGCTCCAGTTGTCAAAATATACTTCCACTGGCTATCAAATACATGGTATATATATAGCAAAATTAAACTGACCGTGAAGCCAGAACCACAATGACAAACATTGACACTTGAACTATTATGTACATTCCTAACTACCATAATTAAAAAGAGCTCTACAAATCAATAGAACGAATAGCTCTAGTACATATATAGACAGAGATGCCAACTCTTCTGCATTTTGCGGGAGACTTGCGCATTTTCGCTTGACCTCCCGTTTTCCCGCATTTTACAGAAATCTCCCGCATTGATAAATAAAAGTATACAAGAACAACAGTAAGCTGTTCGTTTGTTCCTGATCCATGAAAGGCATTGCAACTATGAGCAGTGTTCTGTTTTAATATCATGTATTAGGCGTCCATTCTAAAGGATCCAAACAGTTGTGTGTATAAAAAAGCCACATAAGAAATATGATGTGGGCCCCCAAAAAAATCTCTCGCATTTCGAAGTTCGAGGGTTGGCATTCTCTGTATAGAAAGCATTTGTCTTTCCATTCCGAAGCTACACACTAGCGGCTTACTAGTCCTCACATACTCACCCAAACAAAAACATAAAAATTTCAAGGAATGTTAAACCATAAAATTCTCTATATAGAACGATACCTGGAAAGCAAACAAACGAAAACAATTACAAAGAATCACGTATGGGATTATTCACTAGACATTCACTTCGCCTTCTGCAAATAATCGCTAAATAAATTCACTGGATTATTGACTAGCAGTAACAGCACTCGTGAACCAGCGTGAGCTTAACCAAAAACATAAGTTATAAAACCAGTCATTAGGATCATCAGAACATAAAATGAAAAATTCAATGTAGTTTCAGCTTGATATTCATTTCCCACAAACTAAATAAGCATACGTTCCCAAAAATCTAAAAAAACAACTACTTTCTTTGTCTGACTGGCCTAACCGTTGATAGAATTCCGAAAGCAGCAAATCCCCGAAAGTCAGCAGCGGTAATTGAAAGATTTATTCAGTTTCAGGGTCAGAATATTAACTATACTGTATAGTGTACCGATTTTGGTCGGTTTTGTTTGCTGTTTGTTTATCAGGTTACGTTACGTTGTAGGAGAGTACTTGGAATCCCTTCGAAATTTCTTAATACGTGCCCTCTTTGTCTAAGACTAGTTCGAGTTACAAATGTTTTTAACCTGTCCCAAAACAACGGCTGCCACTGCCTGCAATATGTGGGCTATGAAAAGCTGTTTAAAACACGTTGATGACGTTGAAGCTCATTATTTTTATTAATGGAACCATCAATGGGCTTTGGTTAATTTCACCAACTCTAATAACTTTTACTCTTAGAAAATTCATAAATGGTGGCGATTCTAAAAATTATTCTTTTGTCTCCATCCAAACTGGCCTGACCAACCGCACTCTTGAGTAAATTATTGAAAAGAATATTTGTTACCTAAAGCGAGGCTGCTCGGGCTAAGAATTCTAAAATCACCACCATTTGCGAGTAAGGTCTATATCTGTGAAAATCTATATCGAATTACACTTACCACCAAGAATTGCACTTATTGTAAACAGGACAAAATTTGTGGGTACTACAACTGTAGCTTCAAACAACTGCATTGCTTTATTAAGAAACCTAAAATAGAAAATTCAAATATCATTTGTAAACAAGGTTATCAAACGATAAAACTAGTAACTTCATTTTGTTTAGAAAATACATTAGCTGGTTAAATTAATATCAATTTTTTTGTCTTAAGGATAACATTCATTTCAACTTGAAAAACCAAAATGCTCTCAAAACTTAATATCTGTTGTATGAAACAACAAAAAGATTAAATTATCTAGCTTTATGCCTCTTTACTAGGGTCAAAAAAGGCATTGCATACTATTACATTTTGCCTACAGAAAACCAGATGATTTTTGCTTTGTGCTGCAGGACAATTATTTTCTACACATTTGTCATTTGTTAAGTTCTTCCCTTTGAACCTCAAAAGAGTACCATAACTAAGAATGAATAATTTACAAAATTGTTTTCATTAAGAATATTTTTGTGGGAAATTTGTTAGACTAGGTTTGTTGGCATTACAGAGGCTAAAGGATTAGCATGTTCGACTAGTAAATTGCTAGGGTGTCACAACTTCAAACCCTGGTCAGACCACTGTGTTGTGTCCTTTTGAGCAAAACACTTTACACAAATTTTTTTCCAGACAACTCAGCTTTATAAAAGCATTCGAAATTCTGCTGGAGGTTAACCTATGATGTTCTGTCCAGGGGGAATCTGAAGACTCTCATCTGCTTAACACCGGGAAAACCAGAGATAAGCGCCGGCCTAATAAGCCAATTGGCTTCAGAAAGGATTACTTTTCATTTTACTAAATGACTTTAAAAATTGTCCAACAACATGCAAAACTGGCAAATTAAGAAGTTACCACAAAAATTCAACAGAAGTGATTTATGCAAACTACTTTACTAATGTAAAGACTTTGACTCATGATCATTCGTAATAATTATATGTCACATGTGGCTTTTCTTTGTACACTTAATGATTCATTAGGAAGTGAACTTACTTGACTTGTGCGACAGCAGTTATAATCATGACAATCAACATGATGTAAAGCAGGGGATGGCCTAACTGACTCTCCCCACCTAGTGTTATATTGATCATTGACGACACAGCCTTAGCCGAGATTACAGTCAGGGATGCTAAAACGAGACAACAAACTTGTATCACATGTGGAGGTCAACCAAATAATATAACTCGATACTAATGTTTGCCTGCAGAATTATTGAGTTGGAAACCCAGGGGTTTAATTAAGGGCCAGGCACCAGGCACATTAACCGTCTGTGAAGACAGCTTTGCTCGGCTGCTCTCAGCACCTCAACTGAATAAAAAAACATTTTAAAGTCACTGCCCCGTGTTTTCTTCATGTCCAGGTGCCAAATCAAAACGCCTGAGGTCCTGTTCCAAACTTTAATGAAATGCCTGAAAGCCTCAACATTAAGTTTTTTAGTGTTCAATAAGGATTAATAATGGGTTGAACCAGTAAACCATAAAATAATGTCTTAAAGTTCTCAAGATTTAAATTTACTTTAAAGTATAGTTGAACTAAAGTTAATAAATTTAAATTGAATGTACTCGTCACCTAATAACAGGCATTATTTTGTTTTTAGTGCATCAGGTACAGGCCCTAAATAATATTATTGTTAGCATGTAAACCTAAATGGGCAAATAAAAATAATTTTTTGCATGTTCAAAGCATAATCGTTGATCAACAATAGTACAGTGTTCAAGTTTTGAAAAAGAAGTTGCAAGACAAGTTTACATTGGTTGCTGAACATTATGGTCAATAATTGCAACAAAATGTTTTGAAAACTCCATTTTCTTAGCTGTGTACAGTCCAACCACTTTTCAAAGTCCCGAGGGGCAGACACTTAAAGAGCACATGACATGAGTACAGTTTTTCAATCTTCAAAAAGTACACTATAGAATTAAACATTGGTTTGCCAAGTTTGACAAACATATGATGAAAGTAAACCAAGATACGGCATTTAGAATTTTAAGTTTTTCCAGCTAAAAGTGTCCCCTCCAAAAGACCAACATTATGACGTAACAGGTCGCGTGCGTTTCTCCTCAGTCCATCTAATATGGTGCCATGAAGTAAAGAGATAAGTCAATTTTAAAACATCCGTAACTGCTAGTTTTTTATAGAAACTCTTTTAGTTACAGATGTTTTAAAGTTGAATTTGGATGGACTGAGGTGAGATGCAGGTGACCTGTTGCATCATCTTGTTGGTCTTTTGGAGGGGACACTTTTAGCGGGAAAAATTCAAAATTCTATGGGCCGTATCTTGGCATACTTTCATCTGATGTTTCTCAAACTTGGCAAACCAATGTTTTTTAAAGTATTCTTTTTGAAAATTGAAAAACTGTTTTCGGGTTATATGCTCTTTAATAGAGATATCCAAGGTTGGACTGTAATAAAATTGTCTGCTTAACTCAAGTTTAAAAGATATAGTTACAGTAATAATAAATTTCACTCACCAAGCAACGCAACAAGAAGGAGAAAAATCACTACGTTCTCAAGCTGATATCTCACTTGTGCATATAATGCTCCACAAAATATTATAATCTCTAGAGCCTGAAACACAAAAAACAGTACAACAAAAACTAAGACTTGACATACATATAAATAATATTGTTCACATATTATGTATGTAATGTGCAAATCTTAAAAGTTGGTACTAGTTAGAAAAATTAATTAAAATGTGTACATAATTATATATATTACTTATTATATTATACTAATAATTATGACAGAACTTATATTCACTGATACTCTTTTACTCAGGCCACAAAGAGTTTACCAACACCCAAGTTTTACTTAAATTTGAAATGCACAAGTTGTTTGGTTTTGATCACCAAATATTCTTCCATATTTTACAGCAAAGGGGTTGGCACAGTGATAAGATCTCTGCCTCCCAATCATAAGGTCCCTGGTTCAATTCCCAACCTGGTCGAGGGTTGAATAATATCTGGACGACCTTCTTTCCCGCCAAAGGCCACTCAGCTTTCCATCCTTCCTGAGTCACTAAAATGAGTACCAGCAGACATGGACCGTTTTCGAAGCGGCTGCCCGAAGCACTATATATGAGCTCCAATCTGCTTGGGGTGAACTCAGATCATTGTAAAGCGCCTTTGAGCATTCATATAGAAAGGGCGCTTTATAAAATTAATGCACCACTTTACCTTTTTTTTACTTCCTACTGTTGATGAGCTGTACCAACCAATTCACAATAATATTAGAGGTTACAGTAGGTACAAGATATGAAAACAACAAATAAGTTAGATTATTATTTGACATGACTATGGCTTACTTTTACTAGAAAATATATTCAATATTAAAACTATATTTACAGTATTACCAGTAATATTATATGTACACTACTAGATTTTAAAAATAGAACTTTTTCTTTGTTATTCTAAATAACTTAAACTGACAAATTTAGAACTTACAAGGTAGACTAAAAATGGCCACTGGATCAAGTAGTGAGCTAGTTCTTGGCCAGTCAGTTCAACACTTTCCTATAATCAACAACAAGAAAAAATTATTATAACATATATATATTGTATAGCACCATTGCCCTTAACACATCTACTTATTAATAGTTAAATATTGAGCAATAGATTGTACATACCAGTTACAACCGGCATGCACATGTACTGTACTTAAATATAGAAACTCAAGAAAAAGTTTTTAGTTTAGAAAATAATAAATTTTATTACCACAGTATTTAAAAATAGTAAAATAATTAAACAAAATGTCTTACAATTTAAAAATAAGATGGGCACACAAAAAGAGGTGCTTGTATGTACACATTGTCACTAATCACATTGTCACAACACAAGTTTTAATTTATGTTACATTATTCTTAATTTAAATATGGGTCAAATCTTACAAAATTAATCATTTTATTTGTTCCAGAGCAATCTGAATATTATTTATATATTATTAATTAATAGTAAATTTATACAAAGTACACTTAAAAATGAAGTCTGATGACTATTGTATAAAATGTTTATGCTGTATTTATTTTACAGACTTAAAATTAAAGAATGTTATACATTATTTTGTAAGCACTCAATCATGTGACACAAATATCCATTTTTTAACACATTAAATTACATGAAGTATTGTACATGTACAAAATGAAGTACAAAATTCTATTTCAGATATCAGTTAAGGGGCATTCCATGGTATTGGCCTTGTAATGGAGGGGAATTTCAGAGAGTTTAAAACAGTAATTTTTTCTCAATCATTAAATTATAGTAAGAAGTGCACATATAGTAAGGTTGGAGGCTTGGTATATTTTAACTTAGATATGTTCAGTTTCAGTTTTTTATACTTTTGCTTATAAT
>JAOBRD020881370.1:0-12806 GCA_027575215.2 Hydrozoanthus sils | reverse complement strand
TAGAAAATTGATAGGTTTAGTTAAGCTTGTTATTGAAACTGTTGTTTAAGCGAAAGCGGACTCGCAGCTTTTTTTACCTTCCGAATAATTTACGGCGCACGTTGTTGGATTTTTGCGCTGTCTGGCTGCCTTTGAAACCAAGCATTTTTAAAATCTTCGTTGTTATACTTGGCGAAACGATTAATTTTCTTGTGTATCAATTTAAACTGGTTCAAAATTCGAAAAATAACGTTTGTTGTTTTAAGTAAAAATGGCCGACAAAATCGCAGGGCAGTTATCAAATTGGAAGGAGTATATTCGCTGATAACCTATTTCCGGTTTTGTACCACGTGATGCGCTTTATCCAATGAGATTGCACGAAAATTATTGGGTGGGTTAGAGACTGTATTGTACAGACAGTCTGACTGTCCTGCACTGTATTGTATTGTATATATCGTTTTACACGCATTTCAAGTATTGTGTTGTGTTAGGTTGCATTTTATTGCATTGTACTGCAGCTGGTGCACTGACACAGGCCTTTTCAGATCCAAGCACTTTCGAGATACGGATTACAGAAACTTTAGTAATGAATAAGTAATAGTATACTCAGGTTCATTATATCTTTAAGTACTATATAGTTGTCTCGTGTTAAATTGTGTAGCATGTATTAATAATACAAATTATAGCAAAGCCTTTTACTGTAATGTGTTATATTCTGTTTTGTAAGATATGCGCTGTTATCTATTTCATTGTGTTTTATTTAAGTCGCGCGTATTGTGTTGTATCTTTGTTGTTGTTATTAGTGTTGTTTTATCAAGTCGAGTTTTGGGCTTAGACAAACCCTATTGAAATTCCGGCAAAAATCAACCATGCCATTTGTGTGGTGTTATGTCGGGGTTTTGTTGAAAGGGACGCCTAAACCAACAAATGAGAGGACAGCATCATGTAATTTTTACATTTGTTGTATTACCTTAGCAAAATCCGAGAGAGCTGTAACAGGAAAGAGTATACTTGCTCGGTCACAATTGGACAAGAAGAATGAAGATGAATTAAGCGATCATTCAGATGATAGAAGTTCAGCTCAAGACAGCGATTACGACACAGATCTGGAGATCGAGGAAGCGAAAGAAGGTAATGTTAAAACTAGTTGAGCGTTAGTTGGGCGTCACTATCCACCGAAATTGAAACAGAATAAGTGTTTTAAGCCCGGCGCACACGAGAGGAAACGGCTGAGCAAAAAGTCTCGCGGGGTCGTTAGCTCAGCTGTTTCCTCCCGTGTGCGCGTAAATTTTGGTGAGATTTTTGCCTCGCGAGACAAATATCTAACCTGTTTGATAGTTTTTTCCTCACCAAAATTTACGCGCAAATGGGAGGAAACAGCTGAGCTTACGGCCTCGCTTAACTTTTTGCCCAGCCGTTTCCTCTCGTGTGCACCGTGCTTTAGTATATACCAGCGAGGCAACTGGTCATAACACTTTTATTACTTAAATCACTGAGCGTGGCGAGATTCGCGCGTTAGCAGCCTAATATATGTAACAAACGTGTTTTTGAGAATTATGTTTGACGTTCGACAGGAATAATTATAATTTACTTACTATGCACAATCAAAAATTTGACAAGTCCTGAAAAATCTTTCATTTCTCAAAATGTCTAACTTGAATGAACAAATAACTATGTTTGCTTTTCTCTGAAACAAAAAAACTATTTTTCTAGCTACTAACTAACGATTTTTTTTATGCAGAGTTTGATCCGACGGGACGAAAAGCCTATAAGAACGCATGCTCTCAGCTGGGTGTCGTTCCAGTCTCCAACGTACTGCAACATATCAGCAAGTCCGAGGTTAACATCAAACATCATGGCCTCGGCCCTAATGGTGCAAAAGCTATCGCTACTGCCCTGATGAACAATACAATGATAACAAAAATTAACATGCGCGACTGTGGCATTGGTGAGTGGTAGGAAAAGGAGGGTGGGGTTAAAAAAAATATGATAGGGTAGGTAGGGAGTTTGGAGGGGAGAGGAGTGTTAATCCCAACGTGTGCTATACAATACGATACTTTCGCAATACCCAAATGTGTTAATATTTATTCCTTCCAAATATATTTGAACGTCGAAATCCCTACATACTCTGTCTTCTTCTGTCTGCTAACTGTCTACCCATTCCCCTCGCGATTCGATCGCTTCGCTCGCCGACTCGACGTCCAAAAATCTCGCGGCGGCTCACCGCTAGCTCTCACCAGGAGACCTGACTAGCAAGCTGTGTATTGTTCAATTCCTGTGCTACATAACTTGTCTTGATAGCAATGTTACATTTCAACAATTCGGCTTAAAGTGCATATGAAAAGAAGTTTTTCTCTAATTCAATGGTTTACTGTGATGAGCATCAGATTCAAGAATCCTCTGCTTTACTGCTTCAAACGTGGCTACAAAATTGGCCCGTAGAATTGGCACGAGTTTAGTGCCGTGACGTCAAATAATGTTTGCAAAGGTTGCTTGCTCTCTAGCATGTTACCGATAAACAGTAGGACAGCGTGCTTTGGTTTTTTGCTAAATGTTTAGTGAGAGCGATTCGAGCCTTTTCCTCGGGTCAGAGAGAAGTTTAGATGTAAACCTGCAAACCTTATGACGTAAGCACTATGGTCACGCACGTGGCTATTTGACCGAGCGCAAAGTGAGCCAGTTTTGTAGCGTGAGTAGCTCATGTTAAGGCCTAAAACAAAGGATTTTCGCAATTGAAACTGTTCGATGTTTGAAAAATCCGATGAATCTGAGGTTCTTTATTGACTTGCAAGTGACGTCATAGCGGCCATGTTAGTGGCTTTGAACAAAAGAATTTCGATGATTTCTCTTAATTAGGGCACCAACATGGCCGCTTCGTCTTGTGTCTTTCGCGCCAGTCTCTGTAGGGAACGGGTACAAGCCAAGAACACACATCGATCTCCCAATTATGAAAACAATGTTTCGTTTCATATGCACTTTAAAGCTGTTTTTAAGTGTCAGGCACTAAAATGTTCTCTTTCGCTTTTTGACAAAGGCTCGATTGGTGGAGCGTCTATTGCCAAACTTCTTAAAGAAAATTTCTACATCACGGAACTGGATATAGCACAGAACGGCCTTGGCGCCACAGGAGCTGTCATGATATCTGAGGTGATCACGGAGAACAACACGTTAAAAGTTGTTAACCTGTCATGGAATGACTTCAGAAACAAAGACGCTGGATCGATAGCTGAGGCGATCAAATCCAATCGTACTATCACGTGGCTTGACCTGAGTCATAATGAGTTTGCTGAGGAGGCAGGGGAATTCTTCGGTAATTTTTGGTAATGTTTTGTGTGAGCACGGTGACGTTAGCTTCAGATACCGTTTGTTAGTACCATAAGATGGTAGTTTGATCACCCAGAATCATTACCATTACCGCTACTTAATACCAAGTACTATTTATACTACAACTAAGTCCAACACCATTACTGCTATTACATTTCGACATTCTTGAACACATAAATTGTATATAAAGCTGAAGTTGGAAATATATAAACCGGTTACTGTTCATCAGGAGGTTGTCCAATTAAACTGTGTGCAATTCCACTGTTGGTTTCGGCTCCAGCAAATCCTGTACCAACTGTAGAACAATTTAGGAAAAGCCACCCACTAAGTGAGCACAGTAAACTGAGCTGGTACATTAATAAAAGTAACGAAATGAATTAAAACCTAGTATATGCTATACTCCTACTATCTGCTGGTTTAAATGTCTACATCATGTTTTATGATATGTTTCCAGGGGGTATTACTCAGTTTTACAGTAATACGACCAATGTCTCGTCTTACCGATGTTGTCTGTTGTGTTGCGGGTTCAAGGTCCAGCTATAGACGCCAATGATAGTATGGAGTACTTGAACCTCAGCTGGAATCACCTCCGCGGACCAGGAGCAATCGCCATTGGCAGGGGACTGAGGGCGAACTGTGCCTTACAGACGTTAGATCTGTCCTGGAACGGTTTTGCTGACGATGGCGCATGCGCAGTAGGCGATTCCTTAAAGGAGAATAACACGCTGGTTGATCTGGACCTTAGCAACAACAGAATTACGAGTGCAGGAGCTCAGTGTGTGGCCCACGGAATCAAAGTGAACAACACATTGCAAGTGTTAAAGTGAGTATAGTATGTGACATACGCAAAGAGCAATTGCAAGTTAGATATTTAACATATATTTCAGTATTTTAATTGAGATGGATAGTGGCAGAATATCTACTGAGCGCCGGAGGCGCAAGATAGATGTTTATTAAGTCACTATCCAACGAAATTGAAACAGTATAAAGTTTTAGTTTATACCAGCGAGGCAACGTACTGAACTAAGAAAATTTCCTTTCAAGAAAATGAAAGATAACACTTTTATTACTCGAATCACTGAGCGTGGCGAGATACGCGCAAGAGCAGCCTAATATATGTATCAAACGTATTTTGACAGTTTGTCAACTACAAAATGTCGCAAATGGCGTAAACCGAGAAATTCCTTGGGCTGTTTTAATTACCTCGTCCTTCTCAGTATCGTGATCCGAAACACACGCAAGGCGACTACTTCCGTCCGCCATTTTGTTTGGGTGTCATTATCTACTATTTCTAAGGTAAATATTGTCTCACGTTCACTATTTCTAAACCAATCAAATCGCGCGTAGCCGAGCTGGTAAATACTAAACTAGTTTAGCCGTATTCTTTTGCGGCTTGCTCAAGAGTTGAATCGGGTGGCATTCTAGACCTTGTTTTCTTTATAAGAAAAACATTTGTTGATATGGTCTTTTTTGTGTTCTTTTATCGTCTTTTAAGTGTAGTATGTCTAACCTACAAACGGTCCACTACAAATAAAGGCAAAATATATAATTGCTTTTTTGCCTAGAGGGCGCGGGAGAGGACCCACGTCTCGTTGATTGATAGTCGGGAGTGCTAACCGCTTTGCTATTAATAGCATCATACTAGCAATGCAAATGCAGTGCGTTACCGACGTAAATATATTTGGGATCTTATGCAACGAGGATAACAACTAATGGTGAATGTAATAACGTCACGTTGGAATGCACCATGCTGGCCACCTGCACCACACCGTAGTCGCGAAAATCACAACGTGAAAAGCTTTTTGTTGGAGTGCTTGCGACGATGAGAAAGAACTGAAGAAAATTTTCTCAACCCTCTTTTTTATTCAAGGATACTTGAATTTGGTCTTTTCTCTTTTCATGAAGCATAATTCGGAAAAAAGATAAAGCAAACGATGTTTGTACATACGCAATTCTTTGTGAAAAAGTTTTCCTGTCGTTTCCTTGTTGCAATCTTTCTGATCAGCAAACAATCGAGTTGATTGAGCAATTTAGAAACAGTGGGAGTTTTGTGCTCGTCATGCACTTAAAAACTGTGCGAAATGTCCGCGAGCTTGCAAAAGCACTATTAAAGGTTGCATTTTGAGTTTCAAAAAAAGGCAAGTTGCTTACTTTTTTAAATGTCTTAAAAAGAATACAGAGTGCTAGCAGAAACTTTGCTGTAGACGTCATTAACATTTTTTGATAAAAACATGAAAACACAACGTTTATCATCCATGTGTTAAGGAATGTTTCGCTTCTTTCTTCACATGACGCTGGTAGATATACTGCAGCGTTTTGAGTTTTGGCTCGTTTTACTTTTCCAAGTGAGTTACGTAGATTGCTGGTAATGCTATTTGCATGCCTTTCCTTCGAGCAAGGAATTCCCCATTTATACCCACAACAGCCAACCTTTTTATCACATTTGATATATTTGCAGGATTGGATTAAATCCTATACGTAACGTGGGTGCACATGGCATACTGCAGGCAACAAAGGATAACAGTGACTCAGCGCTGCAAAGGCTCCAGTTGAACAATGTGGTAATCGATCTTGATACCCAAGAAATTGTCCGGCAAATCCTACAAGAACGGCCCAACTTCAAGATCATCGTCACTCTGAGTAGTTTGGCAGGAAACAACTCCGATCTGGAAGCAGCAATGCACAAGCTCAAGAGGAAAAAGACTGTTAAAGATCTTATAAATGTCATGATGGACTACGTCAAATCCAGAAACCTGAGACTTGTAGACTTATTTAATCAATTTGACAAAGACAAGAGCATGTCAGTTGACAAAGAAGAATTTCATCGCGGGCTCAAGTCTATTGGAGTTCCACTGGATGATCATCAGCTTACGACGATGATCAATTTTCTGGATGATGATGGTGATGGCGAGGTTGATTACAGCGAGTTTACGTGGATAAGAGAGGAGTACGAATCAGAACATACATAAAGCCTGAACAAACCGAGTTTACATCAGTACAGGGGCGAAATTGAGCAATAAGTAGAAATTTACGCAACATATTTTATCTCCCTCGTTTTTCACGGTTCCAAGATCAATCTAAAAAAATCAAAAATAATTTCTAATATATTAACATACGTATATAACAAACTCTTTTTTTTTTGAACTGAGCTGATGATACTTTAACGAATCGTAACAAGTTTTGGGAATGGAGAAATCATAGACCTGGTAGCTTTTCATTTGTACATAAAACAAATCAAGTTGGTATTTTACAACTAATATTTTTCATTTGTATCACATTAATGAGTCAAGTTAAGCTTACTCGCCAGGTTTTTTTAATAAATAAAAAAGATTCTCAAAATTTTGGGTAGTGCATGCATATTCGCCAGGATTTACACTTGTTAAAAGGCTCTTGAAGAAGAGACGTTTGGCAATTGGTTGAATTCATTCCATCTTGTTGGTTTGGCGCAGGACGCATGAAACTTTATATTATCTAAGGAGAATAAATTTTATTTTTCGAAGGTTTGAAAAGTTCCCTAATATATCGTTCTAACCTCATTGGCACTTTGAGAGGACGGTACATGGTATTAGAAACTTACTTAGCCTTTCAAATTTCTTTCAGCAGATTGGAGAACAGTTTAGCCGTAGAAAGCCTATGACCCCCCCTCCGTCAGTTTTATGGGTAAAAAGACGTGCTATTTTACCGATTGCCAAAAACTTCGGCATAGCTGTTCTTTGATATTATATACAATAAAACATCTTTTGAGCCTATTTTGATGACGTCATCACAGGAACCTACCAAACTCGCTTAACTAAACCATTTCTTGTCTATGTTACAAATTCAGTAGTTTTTCTTTGGAAATTCATGTTTGTAAATATTTTCAGTTGTTTCAAGATTTTTTTAAACAAACATATAAAATCGAAACTTAGGCTGATGGCCGCCATTTCGGATCTTTGGGAAGTGGGTACCATGGCTAATTTCCAGATGAGATAACTGATAATTGATTATTGTAATTAAACTACCTTGCCAAATAAAATACCATTGTTCTTAACCGTTTGCAACATTTTGGTGTCAATCGTTTTGCTGAATACCCCCCCTCCCCCCACTACCAATAGCAAAAATAATGGCGTTTCTTTGATGTCGTTGCCATGGAAACCATTTAAAAATCATTTGACTTTAATTACTTGAAAGATATTTAGAAACTAACTACAAGTACAAAGTTTTACTAACATTTAAATTAATTGAACGAATATCATTGAAGAACACGATTTTTTGTTTGGCAATATTGTTTCTACATGTGCCACAGTTACAACTATGCTACAGTTGCCATGGAAACCAGCATAATGCCACCTGACCATACTTAACTGAAAGTATACTTGACACTATATATATTACACAAACCAAGTTTCATGTCAATTGGAAAATATGAAAATAAAGGTAGAATCCAATTGAGCAATAATTTTTTATATTATATATAAGCTAGTTCCTTGAACTTTTAACTGATCAGTTTGTTGCATTATTGTAGTCGAGGTTAGCATAAATTTTTCTGCGGTATCCAATCTTGTCAGCCAACTTTTCAAAACGAAACATCAAACTATGACTAGCGGTGAAAATATTTTATCAAAGTGTTTTATGGTTTTGAGATGTTTTCCACTGATGACGTCACGATTGGTTTCGACAAATTTGCGTTTTCAAAAATCTGCTGCCAATACATAACCTTTGAATGAATTGAAGCAAACTTTGGGCTGAAGATCTATCTATTTCAAAATACATCAGCAGCACAATTTTGCTTTAAATTCCATTACTAGCATTTTGCTAAATGAGAAATTAACGGTAAAAAAAATTTTGCCAAAGTCCTTTATGGTTTTGAGCTGATTCATGACGTCAGGAGCTGTTCCAACAAACTTGCATTTTTAACATCCGATCCATACCTTTGAATGAATTGAAGCCAAACGTGGGCTGAAAATCTATCTACCTCAAGATACATCAGCAGCCAAACTAAGCTTTAAAATTCGTCCAAAGGTTATGGTTTAGCAGCAGATTTTTTTTAAAAAAATGCAAATTTGTACAGTATTTCCTTAAAATAGCTAGGTACCAGTGTCACTTGTTTCCTTAGTCATGAAAACAATCAGAGTAGTCAGGTGTACTGTCGTCGGGCAGCATTACTTTTGGATTAAATAACAAATCATTTCCACTGAGTATATAGCAAATAAAGAAATTTGTTTTTGATCGGCCAGAAGACTGGTGTCGATAACTTTGGCGGGAAAAGATCAATATGGCGGGCAGAAAGCAACTAGTTGTGATGCTGTTTCCTATGCTTCCTTTACCGCGTGCTTCCGCTCATCTGCATGGACTTTGTAGACAATGTGGCTGCGGCAGCGATGTTGTTAAACCCAAGTTGAGCGTTCGCCACCCCTCGAACCGAAATCGAATGGAATCTGGATAATGCAAACGCAGCAGATCAATGGGGCCATTGAAACGGGTTGCCCTAGTCCGCAAACAGGCTTTTCCGAGGCGTTGAGGAGCGATCAGCGAAGCCGACGAAAACGAGTGGCATGGACGTGCGATCGCAGCGAGCAGCAATTGGAATAGGGAAAAGGAGGAGAAAAGAGGTAACCTTTCCTCCTCTCTTCCCATTCCCCAATCCCGTTTCTCGACTCGTTTGGTGATCCGGCCCGCAGGTTAGGTTACACCCGGGATGCCAGTTTGGCCCAGGTCAGACTGTAAGTTCAAGTTAACACTTGTAAAGATTAATATGTAGAGGGGTTTGCCCGGGTTGGTGAACTGGGTGGGGTTGAAAGCCAACCCCGGTTCGTAGGCCCTCAGTTACGATGTGTGATCCCTGGTACTGCAAATAATCTGCATCATAGTATTATTAAATTTTCAACCACGAATATTGTGTTTCTAGCGTTCTGATTGGTTTGCTCAACCTCGGTTATCAGCTCATGTACCATATATGGAAACTGACTGTATACGGTTACAAAGTTAAGCTGAAAATATATGGTTCCGAAAAAAACTAGCTGTCACTTTCAAGTGGATAGGTTTGGAAAACTCAAATTTAATAAAACAATTGTTCCATTCGCACTATGCACCTCTTTGGTTATTTACCATTTCACTCAAACGCGCACTATTCGAATAATGGTTGAATACAAATGTTATTTGCCGGCTGGAAGGTCCGTATAGTGAAAAACTCTGACCGAGGTCTTGAGAATGCTGTGACCCGATAATATAGGCCGAGGACAGCATTGTCAAGACCGAGGTCACAGTCAGTTTTCACTTTTACGGACCTTCCACGCCCGGCAAATAACTTTTTTATTTCTATATATTTTTATGTTCCTTCTTCAAATTCATCGTATAAAAGAGCCAGTGAATGTTTTCTTCGTGTTATATTCTCTTTAATTCACACTCTAACACGTCGCACTTAGCGTGGAAGACTACCAAAAAAAGGTTAATTCACGTGAAACAATTTTATTTCAACACAGTGTCCAACTTTTGACAGAAAAAAGTGATCTGAAATAAATTAATTTTACACTTTAATGGTTTCACTTTCAAGAGCACATGCCACTCGTAAAACCGCCATTACAGTGTGACGTCAGCCACATTCTTGAAGGCGTGCAACGTTTCATTCAAACTAAATACAAACGAAAAGCTGTTAAGCTGAAATGTAAATTGTGTCTTAATTATTCTGTCTGGCCAACGAGAAACTGTAGCTATACAGAGATCCAAAAAGTGTTTAACAAGTTTTGCAATCTGAATCTGAGTCATCGTTGATAATTATGCGGCGTTTTCGGGGCTTTATATCTTTGTTTGACTTTGAGTCATCAACAAGATTGAAGATGAACGAACAGCCTTCTATTTTGCCAATCGAGGCGCCAGAAAACCGATTTTTTACTGCTGCTGGTTCTTGGAATAAACCAAAGGATTTGCATTGGTTGTACTGGCAGAGACTGTAGATACTGCACAGTTGTTGCTTACCGTAGAACTTGTTGTGTGTTCCATGTGCTGTAACCGGCTCAAAACAAGCGACATTTGACGCTGGTGAAGTAAAGATGCAGATTTATACGAATCCAAACTCTTCAGATTCTTATGGCTGCTGAGCTGTGCTACGTAATTTGCAGGAACATCTGCATCAAGAAGACGACCAATCGAGTTTTTTCTCATGGCATGGTTTGTACATGTAACGTTTCCCTGTAGTCCTGTTCTTTTGGCCGCCTTCTTCAAAAATTGTCCAATTGAGTTCTTGCCAAGTGGAGCTTTCATGTACCATTGTACACTACCATGTTATCTTTTCTGCTTTACTGTCAAGTAAAAAGGGGTATCTGGGTGGTTCATTTCTGCTGGTCGATGGCTTCGAAAGACTTTGTAAAAGAGCACAGGACAGCGCAAGTTGTTACTGGCTTGTCCTGTGGGGCAGAATGGCCTACTGGTCCTTCGCCTTTGCGGCATTTTGATCCTCTTTCCACCATCAAAACTAATTCTTCGTTGACTTCGGGATCTTGAGCGCCAAACTCACCGCACTGAAACAAAATTTCCTCCTCTGCATCAGTCAAGAGACGAGCAGCTTGCGGGCGATTTCCTTTGTCAAACTCGCGTAACAACTGCCGTTTTTTAGAAGAAAGGGTTTCTCTTGACAACGAAAACGGCTGGTCTTTCAGAAAGTTGAGGTTTGAACCATGGTCGTTCAGGTATCGCTGAAGACTGCGATGAAACGATGTGAGGGTTGTTGGCTAGTATTGGTGGCCATCTTTTTTCTTTATCTCCATAAAGAAACGGCACATATAAAGATTTAAATCGTTGAAAGGTATTTGTTCAATATTTCTTTCTTCTTCAATTGATGGTAGATATCGTTTCCAAACATTCATGTCGTATAAAGTTTTTTTTTTGTGTTTTCTGGCCGTTACAAGTCGATAAACTCCTGGACTTCACTCACAAATTGTTGTTGTTTGTCGATAGTTTCAGTTTTGTCTAGTTTTTTGCCGTTTGAATCTTCGGGATAATAAAACTCTCTCTCACTGTGCCATTCAGGGCTGCACGCCATGATGGAGCGAATTTTAGCCCTAAAAATTGTATGTTTGTTTTAAATGGCTTTGATTTTTACCAGTAAAAAGACAAAGTTTTTAGGTAAAGACAAAAAGTTGGTCGCGTAAGCGTTACCGTGCCCGTGGGCAGAGATAGGAAATTCTGAACTCCTATGAGAACCAATCAGATTGCAGCATTCGTTACTGTGCCCGCTTAGAAAAAAATAAATAAACAAGATGCAAGTTAGTTGGCTGATCAACCAGTTGCTCTTTCGTTTCTTGGTCCTGTGATCCAAGCGATTTTGATAATTGCTCTAATTTTTCGCCCGAAGTAATGATGCAATTACTCTCGAAGTGAGTCCATAAATATTCAACGATTATAGAACAATAAATCGGTAGTATCAAAATTGGGCTTAACTGTAGAAAACCCTGCCACATTGAATGTATCGGCGTAGTCGGCTACGCGGTACGTGAAGAATATATTAATAATATATGTCAACGAGGTGGCTACGCGGTACGTGAAGAATATATTAATAATATATGTCAACGAGGTGGCTGCGCGGTACGTGAAGAATATATTAATAATATATGTCAACGAGGTGGCTGCGCGGTACGTGAAGAATATATTAATAATATATGTCAACGAGGTGGCTACGCGGTACGTGAAGAATATATTAATAATATATGTCAACGAGGTGGCTGCGCGGTACGTGAAGAATATATTAATAATATATGTCAACGAGGTGGCTACGCGGTACGTGAAGAATATATTAATAACATATGTCAACGAGGTGGCTGCGCAGTACACGGTTAGGAGTTAAATCTTGGGCTTAGGGTTAGGAATACTTTTTTGTCATTTAGGGTATAGGGTTAGAAGTAACTGTTAGGGTTAGGGTCAGGAATGGTTTTAGAGTTAGTTAGGAGTATTTCTTGGGGTTAGAGTTAGGAAAAGTTTAGGGTTAGGGTTAGGAGTAATTGTTAGGGTTAGGGTTGGAAATAGTTTTAGGGTTAGGAATATTTCTTGGGGTTAGTGAATAGTTTTTAGGGTTAGAGTTGGGAGTAATTTGTTGGGTTAGAGTTAGGAATAGTTTTCGGGTTTTTTAGGGTTAGGAGTGATTCTTGGGGTTGAGGTTAAGAACTGTTAAACTTTCGACCGCGTACAGCGTAGCCAGTATTCTATGAAGCCTATATACTCTCGACTGCGTACTGATTACCGCGTAGCCAGTATTCTGTGAAGCCTTAAATTCTTGACTGCGTACTGCGTACTGCGTAGCCAGTATTTTATGAAGCCTATAAACTTTCGACTGCGCACTGCATACCGCGTAGCCTGCAGTTTTACGAATCCTTTTAAAATTTGACTGCGTACGGCGTACCGCGTAGCCAATATCAGTCAACCAATACTCTTATGTTAAGGTGGTCTTACACAACTAAAAATAGAGAGAAAAAGGCCTTTTTTTTTGGGGGGGGGGTATCTTAAAACTGCCATTTCTTCAAAATTAAACACTG
>JAOBRD020881263.1:0-12806 GCA_027575215.2 Hydrozoanthus sils | reverse complement strand
TTTTCGAAAATTACTATTATTAACGGGTTCTACTTTTCATCTGGAACTTAAAAAAATAAGCTTGATAGGGACTTTAAGCGTCTTCCTTATTGTGTAGCTTTTGTGCTGCTTTTTTAAGTGGAACTCGTGGATCTTGGTTCTTTGGAGAGTAGTTTCTCTAAATACCCTCGCCAGGGCGTTCGTTTCCACCCGCTATGTCCATGCACCAACTGATACTTTTGTTGTTGTGCACTCTTGAGATCTTGGTTGAAAAGATTCCAAAAAAATCCAATGTTATCAGTTTTGCTTTCAGCTTCCATAACTGCTAACACTATCTGCCGCTTTAGTAGCAGATGATAGGTGCTGGCGTTGCGGCACCGTTTGACTTGACAATCACAATACCTATATTCTTTCTTGATGAAATGGTTGCTGTCCCGATCCGTGTTTTGGGCAATTGATGTACATGCCTTACTTGTTTTTAACACATGAAAAGGTACATGTGGATTGTACCTCCTGTCGATTGACAGCTCCGCTGAACAAAGCCATAGATTGTTGTGATTCAAAATGTGTACTTTTTTAGCTTTCTACTTTTCCATGCAGATCTTTTGACCTCATGGGCAACGAGTTTTGCTTCCCCCCCCCCCTCATCTCCTTCAAAGCAGCTCTCCTCGCTGCTCATTGCAGCTTCCTACAGGGCAGCTGCTACTTTAATGTTTCATCCCCCCAGTTTACATTTTCAAGGGCAGCAACCCAATGGCTCAGTTTCTGAAAGAGGAATAAATCGGTCAATAAAAAAAAGATACAATATGAGCTACAACAAGCCATAACCATCTGCTTTTAGTCAATATAAAGAACTAAAATGAATTTAAAAGCATAATGTACAAAGAGTAGAAAACGAGATACAGAAGTGGATAAAGCAATTCAGCTTTCTTTCTTTTTTTTTAAGCTGTTAAAACTGTTTACAAGGCTCTTATTGTCCAAAATCTTTGATTTATTATGTTAAATCCAAATAAACTTACCAGGAACTGAATATTATTCTTCTCTAAGTACTGTTTGAGTGTGGTTCTGAACA
Source organism: Hydrozoanthus sils (assembly GCA_027575215.2). Taxonomy (NCBI): domain Eukaryota; kingdom Metazoa; phylum Cnidaria; class Anthozoa; order Zoantharia; family Hydrozoanthidae; genus Hydrozoanthus; species Hydrozoanthus sils. Next base: position 11,755 of record JAOBRD020881263.1, on the reverse strand, counting down.
CAACTTTAGTTCCACTCACTCCAAGATGATACTTCCTTCAGACTGTAATCAGTTACTGTTTCGATAGACAGTTTAAACTGGTTTTGGACTTGTCAGACATGTTGGATAAGAATGACTTTAAGTCCAGTTTCTTTATCATCTCATGATCACCACCTATTCATGAACAAAATTTAACGAAACAGGAAGTTGTTTAAACAAATGAATTACATTATACATTTACTCAGTATCCACATTCAAACCCAAGCATTAGACACAAGATGCTGTCTCAAATTTTTAAGTACTGGTTCCACTATTCCTATGCAAATAGTCTATTGCTGTGGTATTAATTTACAGTGTTACCTAACACATTAAATAACTTTATTTACAATGAAACGATGTCCAATCTGTGACTGTGTTTCCACTGTCATTTTGGACATCCATAAATGTAAATTTAATTCCTATATGATTATATGAAACAATCGTTTTTGAAATTAAGTTTTACTTTAGTAATAAATTTTAATATTTATATGTTGACGATCTATTGCAAACTTTGAAAAATATAATTTGAAAATGAAAATATTTTTAATAGCAGATTAAGGGTCTATATGTTTTAATTATTCCTATTAATTTCTCTGACTATAAATACCTGACATGTTGAGAAAAAGCTCCATTTGCGTACCAATATCTGCCATTTTCTTCTCCATTTCTGACCTTTTCTTCTGTTCTATTGCCCAGCAAACAACCTAGTAAATGAATAAACAAATGATTTCAAGTAACTCTCACAGTTATTTCAACCTTGTGTAGCAACTGACCTGACACTGGTACTTGATGATTTTCACATTTATGTTAACCGATACTGTCACAGCCGCTAAGTATAACATTTGAACTGAGATATGTAGGCCTTCCTGTCCCAAACACATAAAGCTTATAATGTAATACCTGATTAGGAAGGTTCCCTCATATCCTTAGTTTTAGGTGCAGTGTGTCTGGAATTAGGTGGTCAAACTCGATATGTACCAAACGTAGATACTTGACACCATATGATTTCCCATCTACACCTGCCAGTTTGCAACATTCGTTGTTCGTACGAAAGATTGGCCAATCAGAGACTGCAAAAAAACTAATACTATCAAAAGAACTCGTACTAGAACAACACATTCAAGTTGTTTGTTGGGGTATTCAAACAGACAAATACATAATAGTTATACAATATGCTGTCAGATTAAAATTTTAATTCTTACTATAAATCTTCAAACAAGTTCACAGTGGTACATGAAAAATCATTAATCTGCTTCTTGCAGCACTTACACCATAGGCAGAAGAACTCCGAGCATGGTGGGTTGATACCCATTAGTATGGCCATAAATTTCCAACCGGCACACATCAACCTGTAGTTGGTTACAAAACAAAATATTTTATAATACAATACCAAAATGACTTGCTGTCATATTTTATAATACAATACCAAAATGACTGCTACACATCAACCCATTAGTATGGCCATAAATTTCCAATCGGCACACATCAACCTGTAGTTGGTTACAAAACAAATAATATTTTATAATACAATACCAAAATGACTTGCTGTCATTGAAACAAATAATTTATACAGTTTTAGAAGAGTTGGGAATGTATACTGTATGTTGAAACTATTTTGTCTGCCTGTTATAAAATAAAAGATAATATATACAGTACCAATGAATATTCAAAACATTTAAATATATCAGACCAATTTGTCTTTCAGTGTGTTCCATTCAAGTCTAACCATGTTTTTGAAGAGACTCCGTCTCGTCAAAAACAGTCCCCTTATAGTACGAGAGCAGATCATAGTCTTCTTTTCCTGATTAACAGACAAGTGGAAAGCAGACAAATAAAAGAAAATGAAGTCAACATTAATTAACAATCCACCTGAAAAATACTATTCTGACAAAAAAATCGAGCACTGTTGTTATAAACTGTTAAATTTATATTTCTTCAACTAACAGGTTCTCACCATCATACAAGGCAATGCAATACTCCGTTTTTCAAAGGTTTAACTTGGGACACGGAAGGTGGTCATGACACTTCAAGTTTTTTCTGTTGTTCACCGACTATCTCCTGAGAACCGCAAGGTTAAACTTTCATTCTGAATCTCTTTCTATACTGTGCTCAAATTCTATATCTTGCATCAGATAGTTGATTATTTGTCTGACTGTTCTTGCACATCCCTGTTATAGTAAGAGATAAGAAAGTATTAATATTTAATGGGTAGGAATGGACATTTGTACCAAACTAACCGTTTCAATAAATAAGTTTTCCCTCTTACAAATTATAAAAACTGCAAAAATCTTACGTAGATCTGTTAACAAAACAAAATGACTTTTTATTACCGATTGAGGCTCTTGTGCAAGTCTTATCAAGTTGAAACAAACAACTGCCCACAAAGACTGAGAGAAAAGCTAAGCCTTAGATTCTTATACCTGTGGTCACGGGCGCTAGGATAAGATCAGTATATAGTTTATGAATCATAGTGTAGCAGCTAGTATTACAATTACTAGTGACCGTTATTTTCACCGAATTACGTCCGAATTGTCCTTTACTATCCGTGACAAATGCTATACTTTGAGATCTACCGACTCCGAAGCATTTCAAAAAACTGAATATGTACATACATGCACGATTTTCCGCAGAAAAGTCCTTTCTTTCAACAATCATTCGCAACTTTGCATTGCGTTATGGCAACGTGATCAAAAGTAACGCCATCAAACGATATCCACGACCAACAAATAGATTTTGCCTCCGTTGTCCCTTGCAAATTCATAACGGACGCTACTCAATGAGCCGTCACATGATTTTAGCTTGGCCGGTGGTTTTATATTTCACTCGTGTTATGTAATTAATTCGGATCTCGCTTATAGCACTAAAAAATTAACAGGGTGGGAAACGCCGAACGAAACTATTGTCTTCTCGTCTGCTAATTAAAACGGCCTAGTTTGACAGCTGTTATGGGACGATGACAGATTCCCTAGTTACGGCTTCTTATAAAAATAACCTTGGCTCACAGATTTTCCCAGCGTGACAGCAATACGAACCCGCAGAATGTCACGAAGGGTAAACATTGCATGTTTACTTTAGCTCAGCCGGCACACGTAGCGAGATTATTTCGTCACAAAGCACCTTGATTGTCTTTTGTGATAGTTTATTACTCGGACTCTCTTCTGCGACATACAATTGAGGGAAAAAACATGTACTCAGAAAGTGCAATGGAATTTATTGGGAAAAAATATCTTGTTCTGCACCTTTACAGGAAAAAAAATATCTAGCTAGGTTCGCCAGCACGAAAAAAAATTATTGTATGGAATGAATCTTACACCTTATGCCTTTATGTATACTGTCATAAATTTTGATATTACTGGTTGTTTTTATGCCAGTGGTGCAGAAGCAAGCCCAGTGACCCCATACATCAATTACTTGGACAAAATAAAATTTTGCAGGTGTTAACAACTGACCAGTTATGACTGGATCATGCGGACCATGTTCCTCAGCTTTCTAAAAAACCGTCTTTCTACCGCAATGGTTCGTCAACTTTTTTCCATAATCCTGAAGTGCCGTACCTTCAGCAATTGATTTCACCATGTCGATTTTGTTTATTCCCATTGGCGTTTTCTTATACCACACGTATAACGTTGGAATTTTTACACAGGTTAGGTACAGAGCACCATTTTCACGAATTTCTGGAGGTCACCGAGCCAGAAACCTTTTGAAAATTGTAACAGGACACCTGTCATCTTCTGTGGCAAACATTTTCATCCTTGCCAAACTTGAAATCACCCACAGTCACGTCGTGGTGTTCCTGGTGGCCTTGGAGACAAAAATATTGGGTTAACAACCACCAAACAGTCTGTGACATGACTTGTGGACTGCTTATTCCATGATGTCATGATATCTTTATAGAAGCAGTTCTATACCAATTTTTTTAATATCATAGTCTCACAAAGACAAAATCAGGGGACCGAGTTTTTTTATGAACTTGCCAAAAATTGTTTTCCAGATGGAAATTTCGCCATAGATGTATTTCGGAACCCACTTACACTGTAGAGCTTTAATCACGCTACATATATCAATCATTTCTAATCCGCCATCTGCATGGCAGTCAACAACTGTAGATCGTTTTACTTTAGCGCCTTTTGCTTTCCACAGAATGTTATAGATTAGCTTTTCTGTGTAAGATATCACACTCTTTGGAACAGAAATGACGAATGTCAATAAGGAAATTGACTTATTTCTAATGTTTTAAGCACCACCACAGTTGCAAATACCAATACAAATGGTTTAACCGTTGTGACCAGGGAATATGTTAAAATGTTTATCTAGCGATGGATGTGTACTGACTCTAAGACATCTAGTACTTCCGAGGAATTGTTTGACTTCTGTTGTACAGGTCCAATTTGCTGACCATGGTATACTACAATTACATGAGACAGCAGTCCATATCCCCCTGCCTCTTGGTGAATATCGACCACTGACTCTGCAGCTTCCCAATTGAAATATACCTAATATCTGTAAAATTTACCCCCATACATAGTAATGTTGTTAATCGCGCCACCTTTTGCCTTTAAATGGTGTGGTAGTTCTCTCATGAGTCCGAACAATTAACTCCAACAAATCAGTTTTCAGTTGTTGTTATGTGAAAAGCTCAGAGTATTTACAATATGCATGCTATCTTATATTGGTCATTTTTTTCAAGATTGAGATGACGTGGTAAAATATTCTGTTCTTGCCCAGAACCAAACAGTTTTCATACATGTATCTCCATAACAATAAATTAGATTAAAGAAAACTATATTACTTTTTCATTGGTTAGATAAGAAAAGCTACTGTTCTTGAAAATTTGTTATGTCTCTAATGGCAGGTCCTTTTTTTCCAACAGCATTTGGATTCCCCAAGTCTCTTCCAATTGGTTTCTAAAATAAACACATCCACATTACATGTATATATATTTTATATAATTATTTTCCATCAAGTTTTACACTTTATTGGTGTTAGCATGAATTACTGTAGTCATTCAGGATTCACCAAAACAGAAGGATGGTAATCTCTTATTTTACATTATAAGAGATGATTTCCTTTTTTTTTTCATTTCTTTAGTGACAGGATCTTGCTCTGGATAGTCTACCTTTCACGATTTTTCATTTAATTCGGAGAGTTCCTTCTCAATTTCGTCTTTTGGGTTTGGAATTTGTAGGTAGTGACGATCTGTTATCAGGCACCTTTCTCTTTTGTTTTGAGTTACTTATCTTTATTCCAAGGATTTTTCTGGCTTAATCTTTTCGGGAAAGGAACGGTCGGATTGCCATCAGGAGAGAGCCGTTTCCATTTTCCCAATGAGCATACCAAATAACCTGCTTTATCCAATTTATGTTCTTGATCAATCGAACGTACTCTCTTGAAGTAAAATACTGAAATCTTTGGTTAACATGTAGTAATACACTCCTGTGGTTCTCCAACTGTTGTGATACAACGTGCAACGCAGGTCCTGTTCCATGATGTGATAGTATATGAACGCTACAGTGGAATTAAATTTTTTTTAATTAAATCTTTTAAATAGATAGTCGTTTGAAGAAAGAGCTCTTTGGTCTGCCTGCTTGAAACATCGAGACCTTTATCATATACCATTGTTTTTGATATTGTTATTATTATATTATTTTTATTGCAATACTTAACTGGTTCTATTGTGACTGAAGTAATTAGGTCATTCCTTTTCCTAATTGGTGGTTCCTAGAAAGCCGTTTCGGGCATGGCTCTTCAAAGATCAAAAGATCAGGAGAGAGCTCTTCAAAGATCAAAAGACTTATTTCATCTTCCTAAGACTAGAACTAAACTTAGACAATTTTCTCTTTGATATGAAGGTCCCAAAATCTATAACTCCATCCCAGAAAACATCAAAAGTTCAACGTACACTACATTTTCTAAGAAATTGAAATTGTACTTTATTTCCTTGCACAACTAAGTCCCTAAAGTTCTACCTGAACGACAACTCAAGTTTAACTTTTTTGGCGTTTTTAAGCAAGTTATGTAAATGTATAAATTTCAAAACTTTTTATGGCTTTTATAACAAATTACATGTAATATATACTGTTTTACGTTAATACAAACTATGTAAACCATCTTTTCAACTATTCTAGAATGTAACGGAATTAGACTGAGGATGGCTGATTTCTTGAAAATGAGTCACAGGCTTCCCTTCAGACATATTCACCATTTAAGTGTTTGTAAATAGGATATAGAATATCACAATGTAAATCAATGGCAAATAAATGAATACTGAATACTGAAAGAGCCCTTTTTTGAATTTGTAATTGTATACTTTCATGTTTTGTGTTTCCAATACCAGTTCATCATTCAAGACGGGACTGTGGTGTATCTGTCGGTAACCAGGAACCATCGACACCGACCATCAATTGATGTTAGTAGTGTTTTTGAGAGTCCTTTCAAGGACACGATTCTTCTTTAAGTTGAATTATCAAGTATTTTGTCGGGTGCATACCAAATTCTGCGTGATCTATCCTTTTTAGCTACATTAAAATGTCAATGATGGCAACAAGGACTTCATTAGCACCGAACTAGGGAAGCAGGAAATGCTGGATGCGACCAAATACTGGAGCTTCTCTTGGGGTTGGCTTTATGTACATGAAGGTCAGGTGTTGGTTTCTCTCTTCTCTGCTTCGAGTTCTGAACCTTGGAAGTACCACCCTTTGCCAGTTGTTGTACCTTTTATGCTTACATAAAGTAATTTTTTGCCGACTTTTGAAAGGCCAGCAACATTTTTTGTTCTTCTGTTAAACTTCTTGCTGCTAGCCACCACTGCAACATCGGTTAGAAACTTTGAAGTTTCCTCGTACCTCTTGCCAATACTCTTTTCTGAAGAAAGTGAAGTATTGTAGGAATGAGATGCTTCCTTGTAAATTCCTACCAAGCATTGTTGAATTTCCTTGTGACCAGCAGCTGCTTTGATGACAACCTGGGTTTCGGTTATACTCAAACTGTCTGGAAAACACTCACGTGGCAACACAGTCCGCACATTATCTGTAAAGAAGGTACGTTAAATTGTAGCGTGAGGGGTATTACAGCATTTACAAGAAATTATTAGATGGAGGATAAAGTTTCGGACAAGATTTTGTGGTCCTACGCACTTTGCCAAGAAGGCCTTTACATTGGCTTCTTGTTAAAAGTCGTTAACCGGTCTGTCATTGCCCGTGTTGTTTGGAGTAGAAGTTTCACATGCAATTAGGTAGTGGAAGCCAGTGCTTGCATAATCGGGATTTGGTCTCGAGACACACCCATTTCAAGGACTAATCCACTCCACAAAAATCACACAAATCCCGTTCTTCTCTTTTGCCCCCTTTATTTATTCCATGTAAAGTTCTCCTCTCTGGAAATGTAGTTGACTGAATATGTGGAGCTGGTTGTAATATCCATTTCGTGGCAATGTCAGTTTACTGGTTTCTGACGCACGAACCAATTTAAATCGCAACTTTTTCTGAAAAAAATCACGCTCCTGGTGTTTATGGATAATACTTATTTTTGTAAGCTTCTTTTGACTAATTTATACAGTCAAACGTTTCTAGGCTATTGGTTTTATTTGAATAAAATGTAAAAACAAAAAAGTGTGAATTTATTAGAAGTGGTACTTATGTATTTCATTCGCGTAGCCAGCCCACGTGCGTGTGTTTATTAGCATGTTTGGGAAACTTTCTATGCCAGGATTTGGCGTTCCTTGAGACTGTCCAAAGTGTACCAATCGCTATTGGTATTACTGTCACTTTGGATGCTCTGTGGATTCTCTTAATTTCGAATGCTAGATTCTGATATCTATCCACTTTCTCTTCCCCAGTACTAATGACGTTCTGGCCCCCTGGTACAGCTATGTCAGTAAGTGTCCACTCCTGTGTATCTTCCCATACTAGAGCAATATCTGTTCGATTGTGATTCAGCTTTTTGTCTGTGTAAACAGTCATGTCCTAGGTAATGCGAACCTCTCTATTTTCTGCGACTGCCAAGGGCTGATGATAGTACCAGTTATTGGTACATTCCATCCCGTACTTTCTACACATCTCCCAGTGTATTCGCAGGGCCACCTTGTCATGGCGTTTCTTGTACTCTCTCTGGGCAAGCTTGATGTTAGGAATGTGTAACTTTCCATGCCAGGATTTGGCGTTCTTTGAGACTGTCCCTGGCAAACCAATTATTGTTATTATTATTTTTGTTGTTATTATTAGATTATTATTTTTTATCATTATTCTTAGTCTACATCTCATCAAGTTTTTTGGGCACATGGCAATTGTTTTCTCCTATAAGGCTGGTTTCTTTTCCTTTCTTTTCGGTTCCTATGCTAAATCTCTATTTAAAGAAAAGCCCAAGAAATGTGAAAATTTATTAGCACGTTTCTCCTCAGGAGTCCGCTTCCTTGCGAAACATATATGAACCTTCACTACGGTTATTGCCTTGGCATATGAGGACTCATCGCCCAGTTCGTTTCCTGGTGATACTGAGACAGCCTGCCTAGTTCCTTCCGTTACTGTTTGCTGCATACACCAAATATACATATACACATGTGCAGCTGAGTCGTGAAATTAGTAGCCAACTATTCTGGAGCTCAAGGGTAGCTCTTCGATATTTTCCTTTACTTTTTTTAAACAGCTTTCCATCTTTCCTGACAAGTATTTTAAGGAATTCATTACCAGCTTTATCAATGTCACCCAATATAAAATACAAATTCCCTCCGCAGAACCACAGCCACACTTTTACAGTAGCCATAGGCATTTTCACAGCTTATTTAAGCATATACGATTTCTCCAGACAGGATTTCTTGTACGCTTGGCCATAACCAAAAATTACAGTTCACAAAAAATCTAGTTTACAAAGTCTAAGCCATTATAAGACTTTGTCTGAAAAATTTCCCCATTTTACATAATATTGCCATAAGTGTGAAAATAAGGTAGACGTACTTTGAGCAGACCTTGTACTTGTCTGTTATCTTTACAAAAACAAATTTAGTAGCCTCGCAAAACTGGCTTGAAAGGCCTTGTTAATTACTTTTAAAATAGATCACAAGCTCAGAAATATCGCATAATTTATGTACCACACAAGCAAGAAATTGTGTGAAGTATTGTTTATTTGAGCTACTGAAAAAAAATATCCAAGAGTTGGAATATGTGCGCATTAAAACTAAACATTTCACTGTGTCTATTGCAGTCGAGGTTATATCATTTCATAAATATGAAGCGCGTGGCTGCTGTTTCGCATCTGTTAGTTTAGAATCAGCGTACATTGAAGTAGTTGTTGTATTTGTATCGTTCAAGTATAAATGACGTAGAATTGCTGTCAAGCTTTTGCGTGTTGTTAATGCTAATAAAAACTAATAAACAATGTCTTGCGGATTCAGTGTTTCTGCCTTTGTAGACAAAACTTGCTAGTGATGGACAATAGCAATGAGTAAATGCTTATTGAATTTGTTCGTTGTTGTTACTGCTGTACTTTTGATTTTTGACTCTAGTGTACGTTCCATCTTTTTACATTTTAATTAGAAATGAATCTCCCTCTCCACATAGTTTCCCTTTTAACCCGCATATATCACACCTGTTACATCAGCTTTTGTGCTGCCATGACGTATGCTTACTTTTGCTTTCTTAGGATTCTTCTCCAACTCTTGGTTTGATTTTCGCTTTTTTTGGTCACTCGTACCTTAAATTAATGTTAGTAATAACTCAGTACATTTGTGCCATAACATTCGCCAAAATTGATAAAACAGCTTAGAAGCTACAGATTTACAAAACGTTAAAATTCAAATCATGATTGATGACTTTTAAGCTGAAAACGTTTGAATTTTAACTTTTTATGAAATTTTCATTAGCCTTTTATCTAATCAGTGTACATGGAATTAAGATTGAAAAAATATAAGTTTATAAATGTATAGTTATGAATATTTTAGACTGTTCTAAGAATGTTTCTGCAAGTGAAAAGAAAGTTTGAGATCGAGGTTTGTTTCCGCATTTCCGTGTTGCTTTGAAAATGTTATATAAATAATTTTAGTTATGCTTTTCATTCAATTCACTTTCAAAACTTAATAATTTAACATTATATAGTCAGCCATTCTTGTGTCAACAAGCATTAAAGCAAGCTATATCTCCGTTTCTGTGGCATCCTTTAACACCACTTCCCTTAATGGATCAGAGGTGGCAAGCTCTTCCTGCATCGGTGTGGGCTTCAGAGGCTGGAATTCGTCCCAGCAAGGGCGTAGCCAGGGTAGGAGCCACTCTGATTGGTCCCCTTCGTAAATTGGCCGTTACTTCAAATATTTTGAACAGAACAAAAACACAAAAAACATAGCAAGCTTTCTAGGTGAGCTTGATGAAATCCAAAAGAAATCTCCCAAATATTTGGTGGACGAGTTAAGACACTTTTTGCCTCATGTACGAAAATAAAAAAAAACACCTGGCTCGTGACGGTATCCACGATTTACAAGGTTTTCAACGTAGTTGGTTGGCCCTAAGAAGCTTTTGATAAAAGTATTTTGTTTCTAATTTATATATACTACATAACGTAAAAAAGCCGGTGCTATAGTTTTAGTTCTCAGCTTCCTTACATCAACTTAATAGTTTCGGTACCTGTGATATGCCTTGAAATACAAGAAACCATTTGACGGACGTCCTTGTGTGTATGTCCCTTCATCAGGAAACCAACTTTTATCTGAAAAAGAAAATTCGTTTTAGCCGCCGTGTACATTAAACGTTGTTGTTATCCTCAAGTATCAAAATTAACTCATTAACAACTAATGCGGAAAGCATATAGGAAAAGTCATAGTTATTGTCGAGCTCGCTGTCAGGCTGGCTACTTTAGTTTTATTTCTGATGTTCTTGCAAAATATTCTGTAGTTTATGTCGAACTTTTGATATGTGAGAATTGTCAAAACCTCAACACCATATTCAGTGAATTAAAGTATCTTAACTTTTTGCTTCAGATCAACAACACATCGGGAAAACTCAGTGCACTTTACAAAATTTGTATCTCGCCTGTGTCTTGCTATTTTAAATCCTCTGTTTATTTTTCAGACACAGTTAAGATTCCTACGTAAAAACCAACATTTTATGAGTGGAAAGCCCTCTTGTAACTGGCTAACCTATAGCAAGGTCTGCATAGCTACATGCATTCTTAGGCCCCATCGCCGTACCGTGGGCTTGAAAAAAGTGATCTACCCGAAACTGGCTATTATCTGTGTAGTAAACAAATTTCCACAGCTTCAACAATGCATTCTGTAGATGGAATGGAACTATTTCTTTGATCTAATGCTTTCTTAACTGCCACAAGCCCCAAATTAATGTCAATATTAGGGAACATTGCAACCACATTCCAAGACACAAATATAGTCCCATCTGGGAGGGGTCCCTTTTCATTGAGCTTGTCCAATTTTTTCAACAAATCAGTGGTGTCTTTGGTGTTAGATGGCAAATTCTGATAATAAGTGATAATAACTAAACTAATGAATTACAGGGTCAGTGTTTACACAATAGATATTTTTTTTCTGTGCCGGCATGACGAAACTAGCTCACTAAAAGACAAACTACACGTTCATCCCTACAAGCCTGTTTCATGGTTGCCCACTCAGGGGATTTAATGAAGAATATTCCAACCATCGCTTCTTATATACAATAAAATTTACTTAATAACAATAACAAACAGACTTAACATGTGACTAGTTACTGTAGTTAATTAAGCGGTGTGAAGCTTAACAGTTCAG
>JAOBRD020881153.1:0-12806 GCA_027575215.2 Hydrozoanthus sils | reverse complement strand
TAACACACAAAATACACAAAAACAAAACACACAATTTACCTGTAAACAGAGGTCCCTAAAGTCGTTTCTGTTCATTTCAATCTTCCTTCAACTACAAGTAAGTTACAAACAACTCTCTTGCTTCACAGTTGGGCCCTTTTTTATCCAAAACCTTGAAAATCTAGCCCGATTCTACTTAGTTTTTGGAGGCCATTTTACTTAACCGTTCGTGCAACACAATTCTGCCGCGTTGCATTTTGGGAGAATTGCCAGGAAATTTTGCGGGACAGTCTGTCCCCCCAAAAAATTAGGCTTACATTCTACAAAAATTCTTGTCAATCCGTTTTATCTGATGGTCAAACTTCCAGAAATACAGTGTAGCTGGTGAGACCTGGCACATTTGCTCATTTGGCCCCTTTTCCATGAACAACAACTGTCAGCCGATCAACTTGATCGTTCCAACTTGTTTGTTAAATTCACAGTGTCAATAAACAATTCTTCGTTACTGGCAAGGTTTAAGCCTTCTTAGCCCTTTATGAGAGCTCAGGCACCAGCAAAAGGCCAGTATCACACAAAAAACACTACGTTTTGACATTTGAAACCGCCCTTTTGAAAATTAATTGAATTATGGCAAGCATGGTCACGTGAACACCTTTTAAGTGGCATCATACCTGCATCATATGCCCAGTCTTCCAGTGTTTAATTTTGAAGAAATGGCAGTTTTAAGATGCCTTTTTCTCTCTATTATTTAGTTGTATAAGACCACCTTAAAGCAAAGTTAATAACTTTAGCTTAAAGAAAGTCTGATTTTTTATAATCCAAGTTAGATGAGAAAGTTAAATGCTCGGAGTCTAAACCAAGTTTTAAAAACAATATCAGAAAAATAGATATCTTGTTGGGAGAATGGAAGATAACTGTAAAAACTGTATACTATGTAGTGTAGTAGCTAACAGGAGTTCTTTTCGATTTTCATAATATAGTAGGTTATGGGTAAGTTATGTATTTTATAGCAGTTAGGTGTCCCCAATTAGCTTACCAACTGCATGTAAGCGAGAGCGAACAACACGATAATGAAGTTGTTTGTTTTTATGTTATTATTGTTACTATTTATTATAGATTCCTCTCAGGAAATAAAATACCAACACCGGTGTGTTCAGAGGACTGTCTTCTCTATGTGAATTGTAAGCTTAAAGATAATATTTCATTGTATATAACGATGTCGTTACCAAGGTTTGAAAAACGCCGCACTTATGGTTTTGAATAAATATTTTGAAGAACGGAAATATCCTCATCAAGAAAGTAGCAGCAACACTAAATTTATGACAGCAAGGGTTGTGATAATGCGGTCCATTATGTTCTGACCAAGATGTCTTTACTGACTAGCCGCCAAAGGAACGCATCAAAATGTTAAGTGTGGTGATTGTGGAATCTGGCTGATGACGGAAAAACTCGGAAAAGTTGATTACAAGTGCTAGTAAGGAGACGACAGCCAGTAAACCCAGTAAGGTCACTAAGGCCTCACGGGTCAAAAGGAACTTAGCCTGTACTGAACCTTTAAAATATTACTTTTGAATTCGTTGTTATTATTGTTAATTACTGTTATTTATATTGAATTTTGTTATTGATTTGCTTTTGAAACCACTACGTTTTACTTTCGAGAATATTATCGTTTTTGATAAAACATCAAAATTATATTTGATATATTTCTTGATGATAATATGATTTCAACGATACTAGCTGGTGTGTTTAGCGGACTGTCAAATCCTGTGGATTTGTAAATATAAATTATTAAGCTATTTCTCTAAATTTGTCAATGAGTAAGTGGAAACATATCAAATGTTTCTCTGTAGTTGAGGACCGAAAGAAGGGTTCGAAATATTGTGGTTTAATATGTTTTGCAAAACCCACGCAAAACCCAGAAAAGTGCTAAATTTGTGTTTTAAAGATATTACGTTAAATGGTTTGGTTCAAATTATAGCATCATTTCAAAATAAAAAAGCAAAAGGTATTTCTAACATAATCTCAAGGTTTTTTGATTGCCTCAACAGGGTGCTTGGTAAAGAACTGAATTGCACATGCGCATTGGTAAAAGTGCTCAATGAGGTTCCAGCTCGATCTATCATAAATGGATACTGCGAACGAAACCTGACCACAAACTATCGGCAAGATCTAAATACTTTCATGAACAGCTCACTTTGTCGCTGTGGTAAGCAATTTCCTATCTTTTTTTTGTATCAAGCAAACAATCTTTTTTAAATAATAAAATGTTACTCTCATCGCTTCACACACTCAACACTTTAAAATGCCAGTTGCATAGGTCACGTACAGGCATTTTCCCCTTCCCTTTGTTTCTTTGCCAATTTTGCAAGTTTGGAAGTCTCAGACTGGTCTCTCGTAATCACACTAAAAGAAATATATGAAACGGAACTTAACTCGCCCCAGTCTGAGTTCGTTCAAGATTATGTAACCACCCCTAAGATTTAGAAGTCTTTTCTGCCCCGGGCCACTACAGAAATGTGAATGAGATTTTTCAAATAAAAACAAACAACGAGGACACCAACAAAAACACCAACTCCATCGCACCTGTATTGATTTTGATTTTTTTTTGGTAAGAAGCATATCAAGAACAAACTACAGTTTTAGAATCTAATGTCCCCTAGGAAAAAAAAACTTCAAATGCTTTTCAGAAGTCTGACTTCCCTGTATTTTCTATTAATGACGTCATCAATTATAACATGTAATTAGTACCGAAACATAATTATGCCCATAATCAAGGTATATAGAATTGTGCCAAAGACTTTAGCAAATGGGCCATTGGTTAAAAAATTAAAAGCAAAGAATTCAAAGGGGCTGGGTGTTTGTTTAACCCCCCTCCCTGTGCATTCTAAGGTTAACACGAAACTATTTTCTAGTTCTTCACTAATACATCCTTCAGATTGAGCAAGGGCTCATATAACCATAGCTAAAATATTCTCCGAAAGTTGACAAGTCAGGCAATGTCTTAAGTACTTTTCTAACAAAGAGTCGGCCCCCCTCTCCCCCTATACAAGGATTAAGTGAAACCTTGGACCAACCATCACCACAACCTCTGTCAATTTATAGTGGTATCATTTATTGTTTCTGCATAAAACGTACAAAACCTTTAATTTGAATAGTCTCTTTTTAATATTGATTGGTAAAATGCCTAAAATTCATTTCCTCCGCGTTATAAATTTTTAGGGGCACCATCAATCAAAATCTATTTACGAAAAGTCGATATTAAACTAATTGATGATTTAGTACCGGTACATAATAAAAATGTTGTTCTTCTCTGTGGAAATATAGCTCCGCCAATGACGAGGCTGTTGAAAGCACAAAATGCAGCAAACTGTTCTCCGTTTTCGTTTCTAGATCCGAGTCCATGTCTTCCCATGACATTGTTACTACAGGTCTTGTCACCTCCTACTTTTGCTTTAAAATCACCTGCCATCAAGATCTCGTTATTTCTTCTGTTGTCTATTTAGGACTTACTGGAGAGGTTTTCGTTTGTTGGAGGGTAGCATTGCACTAGTGTTACCTTCTGTACTCTTGTGTAGAATCTAGCAGTAATGATCCTTAAATTAACTGGTTCCCGCTCTATCAGTGACCTGGCTGCTGTTTTCGATATCAAAATTCCGATACCTTCTGTGTTGGGGCATTTTCAATTCATGACCAAAGTACAACATTAATTCTCCGCTGGAAAGTTTCACTTTACCTGTTTGAGTCCATCGCGGTTCGCTTAGTCTTAAAATTGTATGATGTTTATTGCACATTTTTGCTGCTATTTGGGGTGTTCTTCTTTTATATATAATACTGTTCTTATGTTACAAGCATCGATTGTGCTGGTTAACTGCTCCACAACTTTAGAAGAGGAATCACTGCTGTACAACTTTAGAAGGCAACTCAGCTGCACAACTTTTGAAGGGGGATTAGCTGCTCAACTTTAAAAGGGAACCAACTGCACAAGTTTAGAAGGGGGATCAGCTGCACAACTTAGAAGGGAATCAGCTGCACAACTCTAGAAGGGGGATCAGTTGCACAACTTTAGAAGGGGGATCAATAGACAATTTTAGAAGAGGGATCAGCTGCACAACTTTAGAAGGGGATCAGCTGCACAGCTTTATAAGGTAGATCAGCTGCACAACTTTAGAAAGGGATCAATAGACAACTTTAGAAGGGGATAAGCTGCACAACTTTAGAAGGGGATCACTGCTGTACAACTTTAGAAGGTAACTCAGCTGCACAACTTCAAAAGGGGACCAACTGCACAACTTTAGAAGTAGGATCAGCTGCACAACTTTAGAAGGGAATCAGCTGCACAACTCTAGAAGGGGGATCAGTTGCACAACTTTAGAAGGGGATCAGCTGCACAGCTTTAGATCAGCTGCACATCTTTAGAAGGTAGATCAGCTGCACGACTTTAGAAGGGGATCACTGCTGTACAACTTTAGAAGGTAACTCAGCTGCACAACTTCAAAAGGGGACCAACTGCACAACTTTAGAAGTAGGATCAGCTGCACAACTTTAGAAGGGAATCAGCTGCACAACTCTAGAAGGGGGATCAGTTGCACAACTTTAGAAGGGGATCAGCTGCACAGCTTTAGATCAGCTGCACATCTTTAGAAGGTAGATCAGCTGCACGACTTTAGAAGGGGATCAATAAACAACTTTAGAAGGGGATCAGCTGCACAACTTTAGAAGGGGATCACTGCTGTACAACTTTAGAAGGGAATCAGCTGCACAACTCTAGAAGGGGATCAATAGACCAACTTTAGAAGGAAATCAGCTGCACAACTTTAGAAGGGGGATCCGTTGCACAACTTTAGATGGGGGATCAATAGACAACTTTAGAAGAGGGATAAGCTGCACAACTTTAGAAGGAGATCACTGCTGCACAAATTTAGAAGGGAGATCAGCTGCTCACTTTTAGAAGGGGGATCAGCTGCACAGGGGGATCACTTCTTCACAACTTTAGAAGAGGAATCAGTAAACAACTTTAGAAGGGGGATCAGCTGCACAACTTTCGCTCTGGCTTTGATTATGCCGCGTCATAAGGTTCCTTGAAGAGACTCCTTATTGGTCCAAGCTACTTGTCTGATTTCTAATTTCTGTACGTGTTTCAGTAATACAATAGGTTTCGCCGGGAACGGCTTATTAACCCGTCTCCCAACCCTCTAAGACCAGTGGAGGGCCAATGGTTTTCGTTAGGGGGATTTCCTTCCCTTAACACACAAGTTTCGGTTTTTTGGAGGCGCCGGAAACTCGTCTTTCGCTTTCGGCTGCCGAAGCATTCCAGGGTGCTTTGATGACGGGGACGTGTGATGTGCGACTTCAGTGGCAGAGGCTATAGTTTCGCGGTAGGCATTTCTCGGCATTTGTGGGGAAAACATAGTGCATTTGCTATCCTTGCCGAGACCTGTTACTATAGCTTTGAGCCACGATCGCTTCACGGTTTTTTCTTGGTAGTCAAAAATACTGGATTGACAAACACTTGCTTCAACAGTAAAAATCTTTTACAACTTAATGTATCTATGTTAGATACAAGGGAAGGACAAATGTCACTCTATATTCATCTATTTTTCAACTGCAAGCCCTTTCATTCCCTTACAGCCCAGCTAAAGTTTATCAAAACATCGCCAAGCTTAGTTTACGTTTCCAGAGGAAAAACTGTGCGGTTAGTCTGCGTTGCTGATGGTGTTCCTACCCCTCAGATCACGTGGCAGTTTGATGGCAAGCTCTTCCCCAAGGCCCCTAGCAATACTGGACTGACAATTACTGACATGCATCAGAGCAAAACTTACACTTGTAAAGCCTCCAACAACCAGGGTACCATTTCCACCAACGTTACCATTGTTGTGCAAGGTAATCTTAAAAGAGATAATTAGTAATTAGGCTAATGTATACGCCAATGACATAAAGGACGTTACTCACCAAAATATATAACTGTTATATTATAAACACATTTGTAAGCTAATTGTTTTGTTTGGTAGTTGCAAAGGAAAGACAAATAGCATACTGTAATGGCTCTCTCGCCAACTTTAAACCTTTTCTTTACCTTCCAGCCCCGCCAAAGTTTATCAAAACATCGCCAAGCTCCATTTACGTTTCCAGAGGGAAAACTGTGCGGTTGGTCTGCATTGCTGATGGTATTCCTACCCCTCAGATCACGTGGGAGATTGATGACAAGCTGGTCCCCAAGCCCCCTCAAGATACTGGACTGACAATTACTGACGTTCAACGGGATAAAGTTTACACTTGCAGAGCCTCAAACAACCAGGATACCATTTCCAAAAATTTTAACATTTTTGTGCGAGGTATTCTAAAAAAACGTACATGTTTATTGCAAAAGTTGTAAATTAAAATAAATGCTACTTTTTGGTATGGTCGAAAAATTGTGGAGCTATGTTGTAGTAAATTAGAGTGAATGAACTGAAATTTTTGTTATTTTATTAATTTTTCCTCAGTTTTGAGACTAAGGTTGAAACCATTTCGTTGGATATGAGATGGTAAATAGCCAAAGAGGTGCGTAGCGTTCGGTTGGCCGTAAATTATCCAATATCCAACAGGCACGAACGGAATAATTGTATATAAACTTCTTTTTAGTTTCCCAACCTATCGACTCTTGAAAATGTCAGCTAAAATTTATATGCAACCACATTAGTCAATAAGCTTTTCAGCTTTGCAACCCTGCTCAAACAGTTTTCATAAACGGTCAATTCAAAACATGACCTGATAGCCGAGAGTGACTCAACTAATCAGAACTTTCGAAATGCAGTTTTCGAGGTTGAAAACTTAATAATATGTTTTACAGTTGAACCCCGATAACTCGAACAGCCAAAGGAAGTTGAATTCACCTCGCTGTTTTGATGCTTGAAGTTATAGGGGTGAAAGTTAAAGCCAATATGAGGGGCAAACCTATGGGGGAAACAAGCCTAGTCTTCAGTTGTTATGGAGGTTTCAACTAGTTGGGTTCAACTTTATTTTAGATTCGCGTTTCTGTTTTTTGTAGTTAAAGACAAAGGGAAAGACGCACAT
The DNA here is from genome assembly GCA_027575215.2 of Hydrozoanthus sils. Lineage (NCBI taxonomy): Eukaryota > Metazoa > Cnidaria > Anthozoa > Zoantharia > Hydrozoanthidae > Hydrozoanthus > Hydrozoanthus sils. The sequence goes on along the minus strand of JAOBRD020881153.1, from coordinate 5,774 downwards.
GTCAAAGGTGTTAAGTTGAACGGCGCTATCGTAGGAGGATCTTTAGGTGGTGCTCTACTCTTGATTGTCATTGCTTTTGCAATTTTTTGTGGCTTGAAAAGATGGAAAGCAGGTAAAATCGGGATACCGTCTTTTATTAGTAATTTATGTTCTAATCATAGTTGTTATAACAATAGTAATGGATTAACATACAAGCATATTTCAGCTGACGTATTGTTTATAAACAATTTTTGCAAAATCCAGACACCTTCATTCTGCTCATCAAAAGTTGACTTATCATAAACAAAAATTGAAATATGGTTGTTAGAAATATTGATGTTTAGGGGAATATTGTGGATGTTTTTGTGCGTTAATCATATTTTTGTACAAACACTGACTCGATTTGTATACAAAGAAAAATCACTAGACATTGTCCATGGTATCCCATTGTTTACATAGCACTGTCTTTGTACTTATTTTTTTCCATAACATTGCGTGACAACAATAATCAACAACTTTTGCCTGTTGCGGCTTTCTAAGCCACTTTAATTACCTGCCAGCTTTAAAACGAAAAGATAAGTAATATCATTTTGAACTCTTGACATTAAATATAATTGTTTTGTTTGTAGGAGCTGTCGCTCAAGAAGAACAACCCCGAAGCCTAAGGTATGTATGTATTAATAATAATAATAAAAATAATAATAGTAATAATATCGATAATAATAAAGTTTGTTCGTTTATACCTTTTGCAGCTTTTAAGGACTAAACTACAGTTGTGTTCAGATTACATTACAAACTCCAAATTAACACAATTACATACTAATTTAATGTAAGTGTTGTCCATATTTCGCTGTTACAAACTGTTCGAATCGATCAGTGTTGTAAACCAAAGCGAGGCTTTGACCTTAAATTCTACTGGTTATTCATTCCACCAACTGACTTTTAATAAGGAGATAAAGAGGGAGCGAGGGCTTTCATTTATAGATAAGTTCAGTGCATCAAAATACCGTGTATTTACGTATGTATATACATATTATTTGTATGTATAAAGGTATGCATGTTTGTATGTATTATGTATCTATGGATGTAAGTATGTATACGTGTGTATGTATGTGTGTATATACTTATGCATATATATTATATGGACATAGAGTGCACGTATTTATATACGTATTCATGTACGTATGTGATGTGGTTTGTACTACGTTCCTTTGTATGTGCGGAAGTAGGTGAATATATGTATGTGTATGTTAAGGCTTGAGTATATTATACCTTTTGCACCTAGCTTAATATTACATTAAGTAACCCTAGTTTACCTAGTTTAAATAAAGTGTTATTATATATGATAAGTATTTATGTATTTACAAGCGAATCTGTAAGTATCTTCGATTCGGAGTGTTTATGTTAGGCAAGCTTCGTAGAAAGTGAAGGTTAAAAATGGTGTAAAATTAAGACACCATTGACAAGCCCTAACTCATTTTAATGCAAACATACTGCACTCAGACAACGGATCTCTTTTTCAGTCTTAGTGTCTTGGGTGTAGCTAACACTACAGATTGTCATCTGTATCACTTCTAAAAGAAATCATCTGTTTTAGTCAGTACCTAAAAATGTAATGAAAATTATGGTCTGCTTCAAGTACAAAGAGGCAAACTAGGTACAATCTTATGCAGCAGAATTTAAACCACAGCTTTCATTGTAAAACAAAGAAAATGTCCAATTCTTTTACCATTCGTAGTAGTACAAAGGTATTATAGACAAACATAATAAGACTTTTTAAAATAGTTTTGTTCGATATTTTACACTCTTTGAACATTTCCTTTAACAGACTCGAAGATCGAGTGGCACGAAGCCGAGATAACATTTACTCCAAAAACTTCGCCTATCTGCAGGAAGCAAAGAAATGAATAATGCTGCTTGTTTGCAGTTTTTGTGCCTGTTCGAGACTATCATAAGTTCATCAATAATCACGTGTTAAAATAAAGGGTCGACTAGAAACGTAGCTGCATGTTTAACGTGGACAAAAAAGGAGAGGAAAATTAGTTAATTAATTAACGAAGTTTAATAAATTTGGCCACTAGCACTAGTTTACTCTACAGTTAACTGTGAAAAAAGCATATTCTGGAAAACCTCTCAAAATCTAGGAATTAATTAAATTAATTAAACCCTTACATAACTATTGTAATATTGAAGATTAAACATGTCTCTGTATTAGTATATGCTTGGTAAATGTAAATTTATAGTTACTATTTTTCAGTGAACATCAAAGGTAGTGCATTGGATAAAAACTGTGACCAGAGTATTGTAATTTTTACTGTTAAGGTAGATAAATTGGAGATTGGCCTTTAAAGTGTTAAGAGTCAGTCTCTTTAAATGTCAAATAAAATTCGCACTTTGCGGCAAAAATTTATAATTTCGAAAACGCCTATTTTTGGTTCACGAATAGGTATGGATGAGCAATAAATGAAGCTGTAATCCTTTAGGGAAAATACGCTTTCGTTTCTGAGAAAATCGAAAAAACGTAATATCATGTCTGGCAAGACCGTTGCGCCTGTCGAGACGAGGATAAATACAACAAACGAGTGTCAACTTCGCGGTCTTCGTTCTGCTCCGTTTCGCATCAAAAAATCAGCTTCGCAATTACGCTTAAATCATTCCCCGAGTTTATCTGGTTATCAGGCCAAATTGACTCAGCCTTTTGACGACTGGATCGATAAATTAATCGAATTCGAAGAAACTAAACTTCTACAGGAAGCGAACGCTCAAGTCATAATTGCAGAAGCGCTGTAAAAACTTGAAGCGGGAAAAGATATTCCAAGTATTAGTCTTGGCAAATTTGACGGCAGCGCGTTGGAGTATTCAGATTTTATCGACCGGTTTAAGATTCACATACACGACAAGCCTCATTTAACTGATGACGTGAGAATGATTCAACTAAGAATGCACGTAATCGGGGACGCTGAAAGAAGTATTTCAGGCCTAGGCTCTAAGGGTATAATGTACGCGACAGCCCTCAAAACGATTAAGGAACAATTCGAACAGCCAAAGGTGATCGCGCGCTCTTTAGTAAACCGTGTAACCAAGGGAAATTGTATCGGTAAAAACGATAGGCTCAAGCTTCGCGATTTTTCCATTGAGCTCGCCAATTGTTTGGCAACAATGAAGCGCATTGGCTATTTCGCTGACATCAATGCAAATGAAAACCTCCGGAAGATAATTTTACGCCACCCAGATAACCTCATCGAAAGATGGAGAGTCGTGGCAGCCGATCTGCGAGAGAAGAATGTCGTTCATGGTATCCAGCACATAATTGATTTCGTTAAGAAGAGATTGAGAGCCGAGATCGACCCCAATTTTGGTGACATCAATAGAAGTCAGAAAAGTACCAACCAGGGAGGTGTTTTCGCCGCACAGCACTACCAACCGCGACGAACACAAAAGCCGTCCTTGAAGTGTTTTGTATGTGATGGGGAGAACCACAGGGTTCCTAATTGTCCTAAGATTGTGCAAGAAAGCGTCGCGGAGAGGTTGGAGCTTCTACAGAAAGCCAAGCTCTGTTTTAGATGCCTAAACAGAGTTCATTCCATAAAGAAGTGTCGATTTAAAAGGAAGTGCAAAAATCGCGAATCCTGCCGGTATTTTCATCACCCCCTCCTTCACCAAGATCCACCGAGTCAGCAATAGGTCAGCGGTATGGCCTCCATACTCGACAAGGTTGCAATGATGCCAGTTTTGAGAGCGCGCTTCAGAGCCGCTAATGGACGTATCCTTGATGGAAACGTTCTAATCGACAGCGGAGCAGGAACAACAGTCATTTCTAAAGCCCTCGCTAGAAAACTCCGTCTCCAAGGAAAGAAAGAGAGAATCGATCATGCTCTTGTTGGAGGCGAGAAAGTAGTCGAACCCGAGAGTAGAAGAGTAGAATTTTGGATCTCTAGTCTCGACGCCGCAGAAGAATTCAAGATCGAAGCCCATGAACTTGCATACACAGTACTTGACGTCCCCTCCATTAATCGCGCAAGGTTAGCCTCCTTTCAGCACCTTCGCGATATAGAATTCACGCATAAAGCTGGCCCAGTTGATCTCATCCTCGGAGTCCAGTACAGCCATCTACATGCCGATGCAGAAACGCGCCAAGGTATGATGTTCGAGCCCGTAACCAAGAAAACGAAGCTCGGATGGTATGTCATTGGATCGGAAAACGGCCAGAAAGCTTCGCAGCTCTGCTCTGTCAGCTTGGTGCAGCCAGTCAATCTAGAAAGGTTCTACGAATTTGAGACCCTGGGGGTGCATGCACGCAACTGCACCTGCCAAAAATCACCAATGTCGCAAGACGACAGGCGAGCGCTGAAACTGATGGAGAGCTCGTGCAGACGTGAAGATAATTGCTATGTTATCGGGCTGCCGTGGAAGCAAGACAAAACCCTTCTGCCAAATAACCGGCCTTTAGCGGAAGCGAGACTTAAGTCACTAGAGAGAAGCCTTCAGAAGAAGCCCAGAGAAGAATGGCCGAACGACAAGGTTGTAACTGAGCTGCCAGAAAAAGATTGCGAGATGAAGAAGAAACACGTTTTTGTGGTGGGAACGTTCGGTGAGAACAAAGTACTCTTAGATGCATCAGCTCACTCCAGATGGGACGGAATGATGAGAATAACCGCTTATTGCATGCGCTTTGTGCACAACCTTAAGTCTAGTGCGAGAGTTCAAGAAGACGCTAAGAAAGAAGGGCCGCTACAGCCGACGGAAATCGTAGAAGCTGAGACCTACTGGGTCGACCACAGTAAAAGCGGATTGAAGATAGAAGATTACCCCAACCTTTCGCCGTTCGTAGACGAAGACAATGTGATAAGAGTTGGAAGCCGTTTAAACAGATCAAAACCTCCATACGACCAAGTACATCCAGCACTTCTTCCCTCAAAAAGTCCTATCTCGACGCTGATCATGAGAACGGTGCACCACAGAACGAACCACACCGTAAGAGAGAGAACACTGTGCGAATCACGAGCAAAGTACTGGATTCTCCATGGGCGAAACCTTGCAAAGAAAGTCACAAGAGAATGCACAACTTGTCGGAAGCAGAGACAGCCGCCACACTCTACCCTGATGGGCGATCTTCCTGTCGAAAGGTTGCAGCTGATGTCGCCCCCCTTTAAGGCAACTGGAGTAGATTTATTTGGTCCTTTCCGACTGAAGTAAGGAAGAAAGCAATCGATCAAAGCATGGGGAGCAATTTTTACCTGTGCAATCGTCAGAGCAGTACACCATGGAGATAGTGGAGAACACATCAGCTGAAGCGTTCCTACAAGCCGTAAGACGATTCACCGCAACGCACGGACAATGGAGACCCTAATCTCGGACAATGGAGGATCGTTTATCGGAGCGGAGGCAGAACTACGCAAACTGATCATCGATGAGAATAAATGTCTCAAAGACTTTGCAATGCTCCACAAGTTCAACTGGATCTTCATTTCCCCCTACGGCCCTCACCAAGGCGGGTTTTACGAAAGCTTGATCAAGCAAGTGAAGCAAGCGCTTCGTGTAACTGTAGGAGAACAAAAACTTTCCTGGAGCGAAATGGCTACAGTTTTTGCAGAGGTGAAGGGTATCCTGAACAGCCGCCCCTTGAGTCACAGCTCGGATGACCCCAACGATCCCAGACCCCTTACACCCAATCACTTTCTATTGGACAGAGCGTCAGTCATCGTCCCACATGGTCCTTACGTGGATACCAAGAATCCCAGGAAGCGTCTCCAGTACATTCAGACGCTAGTGAATCACTTCTGGCGACGATTCAT
>JAOBRD020881045.1:0-12808 GCA_027575215.2 Hydrozoanthus sils | reverse complement strand
GGAAAGCTGAGTGGCCTTTAGCGGGAAAGAAGGTCACCCAAATATTCAACCCTCGACCAGGCCGGGAATCGAACCGGAGACCTCAGGAATGGGAGACAGAGATCTTACCACTGCGCCAACCCCTCCGCTATAACATAAACGTAATTTGTTGCTACTGAAATTTGCTGTGAAGTAACTACATGCCAAGCGAACTTAGTGCTAAAAAGAAACTTTCCAAATTGCATATGATAGCCGTAAGTCTACTTCTGTTTTCCTCGGTTTGTTAAGACCAGGCACAGGTAAGCCAGTATGCGGAATCCAATCCCTAACACGAACAGCGCCATAATACAGATCCAGTAGTTTCTAAGTGTGTATCCGTTCCTGTTGGCTACACCGTATGCCAGGGGGTACAATACCCGCGGATGACGTATCGCTTCTTTTTCCACCAGTGCCTCCAGGTACCAGCGGCCAAACGAAAGACTGTACAGCGCGGGGCCGATGAAGGTGTAATTATCAAGAGAACAGAGCGACGGGGAGGATCCTTGAAAGAGAAATATTTTAGCGATTGTGTAATAACCTACGGAAGGTACTAAATACAACGTAGACCTGTTCTTGGACTTTTCAACTCCATTTATGAGCTCTCCTTTGCTGGTCTGACTAACTTAACTGCATACTAAAGCTTGTTGCTGCAATCGCTGCTTTGGGCAAGCTGCGTTGCGGGGCGATTGAGAACGAAACATGCGTTTGGCGTATATTGCTCTCTTACCGACGGGTAAAGAGACCGCTTTATTTTGCGCAACTAATGTGCTTGCAGCATAATCCAAATTGACAGCGCTAAATATAGTTTTCTCCCAGCAAGGTGGGAGTCAAGAACCCGCCATGACTATCGCCAAACATAACGCGCCAATCGAGAATGAGTTTGTAACTTTAATAGTAATTCAGAAATGGCATATTCAAACGCTTTCGAAACGTGAAACAAACCGTCAACCAAGTGAGGATAAACTCGTCTACAAAGAGTGAAATCTTCCTATGGTAGTGAAAGAACAAATCTCTGAACTATAAACAGTAGTTTGTTCGCAAGACACTGTTGATGTTTCTAGATCTCTCCGCTGTATGCCGTCTTGTTAGCCCAGTTGGTAAGGCTATAGTATGTTGTGCGGGAGGCCCGAGTTCGACTCTCGGTGGGACCTTCATTCAGGGCCTTAAAACAACTGAGAAGGCGTTCCCTTTGCTATAACGTCTTCTACAGTTGGACCTTCCTGCCTTCTCGGATAAGGGCATTAAACCGTAGGCCCTGGGTAGCAGTTCTTGAGAGGGACCTCTAGTGCCACTGCCTGTTCTCCGTGACTCCTTGGTGGGTTTTCATGAGCAGTTTTAGATTAGCAAGGAACTGTGGGTTAACGTTTGTAAGTCGCCATGTTTTTCTCAACGGCCTACGGTCTTGCCGCATAAATGATTTACCGTTCTCGCTTACCTGCCAACAGAGCGTTGATCAATACGTATACGACTGAGGCCATTTGCGAGTTCTTAGGGTTGAAAATAGTTGAGAACCAATAACCAGTGCCGGTACAGGCAAACTGAGCTGCAAGCGTCGCCACAAAATGGTCTACGAAGAATGCTGTAGATCAAAGGAATCCATTTTTTAGATAACAATACTTAGATACTAAAGGGGAACTCGAGGATTAACATGAAGGCTTTGAGATATTAGGTCAAAATATCCTATTTATATTTTTGATTACGTCTCGTACTTATCGTTGACTTTAACCTGAATATTTTATCTCGAAGAGGAGAATAAAACTCGTTTAGATTTCTACCATTTTTAGAAAACCCGAGCCGCAGGAAGTTGGTCAGCAGTACCAAGTGACGTATGAACGTCAAAGGCTTCTTTCCTGCGATTTTCAAAATAAGATTCGCTCTTTCTCTCTCCACATGTGTTTCGTTCTGTTGTTATTAAGGCAAGCTTTTTTAGTGTATAGACGAAAATGGTCACTGGTGCATAATTAGCGTTCTGACGTCATAGGATAATACGCTGACCGACTTCTGAGCAGGCAATCACTTTCCAAGATAGCTGAAATCTAAACGCGTTTTTTGCTCATCTTTGAGATAAAGTATCTAGGTTCAAATTTGCCGCCCTCAAAAACTGAAATAAGATGTTTTGGCAAATTAAACAAAATGTTTCATGTTAACTACGGAGTTCCCCTTAAACTGTTGGCAGGTGGCATTTACCAAAATAATTCCAAGAAACGCATCGTTAAGTTTTGTCAGCATAGTACGCGCGCCGTGACGCTTGATCTTCCATGACTTCAAATGCAAAGAGCCAAGCAGCGAAAAAAAAAATTAACATGAACTAATTATTAGCTACTGGATCAGATTCCCAATTAAAAGCGTTAACCGAAGTTACCAGACTTTAGAATAGGCGAGTTTCAGTCATTGTTGTTAATGAGTCAACTGTTACTCGATTGGTAGTTTGAGACAAAGATTTCCTTGTTTAAGGTCCTGAAGGTGTTTAGATTTGAAAGGGTTTGTTTGTAAACATTAGGCCCCATAAAAAAAATATTAGTTTATCATCCCCGCGCGCGTCTGAATTTCCGGCCGTATCAGATTTTTTTTATTTTTTACTTTATTCTATTCTGTTGAAAATAAAGTTTATGGAGGTGTTTCTGTTGTAGTGGTGGCTTTATATATGTGCGAAAAACGTGTGCGATGACTCTAGGCCCCGTAGATACTGTTTGTATGAAAGTCAGTCAAGTTCAGCTTTGATGTGCACAAATGTAAGCTCAGACTGAGATCCTGATGCTACTTTGCTCGGAGTGCCTAAAAGTATCGCGTGTTGCTGTTAGTATATTCTTCAATTATTGTTTATATCGTATAAATTCGGGTATCGGAATTGTTTTGATTTATTCATCATTAAAATAATTGGACCGAATCGTAGATTCCACTATGGACACAAAGTGCCAAAACTGCCGTAGGCAACACTTATAGATTGTTGCCTTTCTTCCCAAACTGTTAAAAGTCAAAGTACTGTTGAGTTTATTGACTGCTTTATCGTTTTAAAACGCTACAGCAGGACAAGAACAAAAAACAAAATAAAATAAAAAATAAAAATATAATCTGCCCGCCCGCATGGCATATTTCAGCAGGAAAGGATGATAAACTAATAATTTTTTTATGGGGCCTTACGTTACCTGAAACTCGTCTACATGACTAAGTTGTTTAACGCTTTATTACTGAACGATTTGAATTACCACAAAACCTAAAAGCCCGCTTGGTCTCTCGTAACGGCGTTAAAGTGCATATGAAGTGAACAATTTTATTACTTTAGTGGATAGACCTTGCTAACTGAGGAATAGCAGTAACAAAATCTTTTATTGTTCTGGAGATATTAAATTAATGTTTTCAACTGATGACGTCACTAGCGGTTAAGACGAATTTGCATTTAATTTAAATCTGCTGCCAATCCATAATCTTTGGATGAGTTTAAGCCAAATTTGAACTGATGATTTATCTACCTCGAGAGGCTGAAAACATTAATTGCGTTCGACGAAGGAGAACACTACTAATCTTGCGGTTGCTCGTGGGCTCAAGCTTGATGCCATCCGTTTTTGAGCGACTGGATGGCAGATAATGCCGAGACTCATTGTGACCGTGATGGCATGGTGAGCAATGCAGATCATGTGTTACAAGTGGTGAAAAAGTCGAACGCACTTCACTGATCTCTAATTACTTCTAGTTGTTAATATCTCATGAACCATAAAATATTTTGATATACCTTTTCCACCGCTATTCCTCATTTTGCAAGGTCTATCCACTGAAGCAGCAAAATTCTTCACTTCATATGCACTTTAAGACTTTGCACTACAATGTAACATACAGTACGTTGTATATAATATACAAATATATCAATACCTCTCGGTGCCGTCAGAGTATACAGCAGGCTTAGGTAAACCATCGGAGTTGCCACGATAATGGGTAGTTGTGCCAAGTTGACAGCGGTGAAGTAACTGAAGCGATTAACCCCGGAAGCACTTTCTCTTTGTAGAGAAATTGAAAAAAAGAAGAGAAAAAATTAAAGTTAGCTACAGCAGCCTTGTTTGTTATTTAAGTTAACCCTAATCTAATATAACAAAGCATTAAGGCAACAGGTTACAGGTTCAAAGACATACACTTTACGACAATTCAACAACGGCGGACCAAAATAAAACTATATAAACCATCGTTATTACTTTTGGTTGTTTAAACAATGTTATTAAATTATAATAAAATCCTTTATCGAGCCAAAAGACCGGCGCTTATCTCCGGCTCCATTTTCTGTAGTGTTAAGCGGATAAGAGTCTTTGACTCCCCCTCGACAGGACACTAATCTATCGCAGGTTAGCTCCCAGCAGAACTGGTACTCACTTATACAGCTGAGTCGACTGGAACAAAGTCAGGTAAAGTGTCTTGTTCAAGGACACAACACAGTGGTCTGGCCGGGGCTCGAACTCGCGATCCTAGGATTACGAGCCGAACACGCTAACCGCTCGGCCACTGCGCCGCCGACATTATATAAGTATAATTTTCCCTATTACAGCCTCCACTGCTAATTATAACGAAACTATGAGCGAGGAACAACCTAACTATGTACGAGAGCCTTGAAGAACCGCCGACAGTTGTATTGGTATTAGTTCAAACTGAAGCCTTGTGAGCCAATGGGAAAGAGAAGAAAACAGGTTTTGCCAATCTACAGCATCGCTGAAAAAAGACTCGCACAACAAAAAAGAAAAATTTCTGATCTCGATGGAATTCGCAATCTGAACCTTGGAAGAGCTTTTAACCACACAGTTACGCGTTACGCCACTGATTTGTTTTCCACTTACAGTTGGTAACGAAATTTTTATCTTCAATGTCTTTGCAAGGAAGACCTCTATAGTGTAACCCGACAAAACCCAATCGAAAAAGAAAGTAGACAGGAGATGGCGGATTGAGCACACTCCGAGACGAGGCGAGTGCATTCAACACTATGCACTGAGGTGGAACCCGCAGGGCAGCAGAAAACTGAAGAGGAAGGCCAAGGAAACACTTGGAGAGGAGAGTTGGAGGCTGAGATGAGGACTGCTAAATGGATCTAGGCACAAGCACTGCTCAGGACAGGAAGAAGTGGAACAGGGAGGTCGTCGCTCCATATCTCACTAGAAGCTAAGGGCACGAGCAAGTGAGTGAATGAGTACGTCTTTGCTAGGTTACTATGGTTACCAAAGACCCAAAGGTTAAGTTTGGTAAATTAACGGTTGTTCTAACGGTAACAAAACAAATTACGTTAATACGTCTTTGTTAGGGAGTTGTTACTACAAACTATGAGTTTTGGCAAAATTCTCTGAAAGCAAGAAAGACAAACTTATAAAACTGCTGTTCATTTGTTACCTAAAAAGATTTCCAGTTGTCTATTTATGCAATTTACCTCCAAAATTGAGTTCTATAGTTTCCAAAACAGCGTAGCGAAGACAGCATTGCAGTGAGGCCGATCGCCAAAGAGCTGAGTGTCTGCATTGAGAGCATCCCTCCAAGGGAGATCTAACATAAGAAAATTGAGAGAGAAAAAGAACTATCAATTGCTGTAGAACGCGTGCTCTAATTACCACTCCGAAAAAGAAGGCGGCTGTACATCTTGCCACCTTCCCTAGTGGTTTGAGGTTAGCAATACATTGTGGTAACTGGTAAAACTCTTCCTTGTGCTAACAACACTGTTTGTGTCAAGTTTATAGATTCTCTCTGCGCTTTCATGGGCAATTTTACACGTTTATGAGCTAGGAACTATGGGTAAATATATCAGCCGCCATCTTTTGTGAAATCGTGGATTGCGGGCTCATTGTTTGTTTCTAGCTCTATCGAACCCAGGAATAGACCTCATTCATGATAACGTTACAATAGCGTTTTCGTGCAATTAAACGAGGCTTGGTGGAGATACTTAGTTACTACGTACACCGTAACGAATATTCCAGTGAATAAACATGGTAGAACAGACACTACGAAATGCTGAACAGTAAGAAATAAATAGATCCAACATTCCCGCGATCTCACATAGCATTTCACCAAGCCTCACTTTGATGCACTTATGACGTCATCAAGAATAAGGCCTACTGTTTCAAAATAACTGTAAACTAACGACACTAGCTTCTGTCATGCTTATCTTGCTCCTCAAGTCTTTTGCTCAAAGTTAACGTCTAAGTTCACCACACAATGTTTAAGTAAGAAGTCGCCAATCTGAATTACCTCAGAGTGGAGAGCACCTAGAATTGCACCAGCCAATAGTACAAGCACTTGGTCAATTAACAAAGACTGCACAATGCGAATCTGTAGTCGTATTTCACGTCGGAGGAACGTCCAGAGTTGCATGAAAAAGTTTGGGACTCTTCTTTTATGAGATTCTGTATGAAGCAAAAAGATTTAAGTTGTACCAATCATTTTCTGAATGGGAATTGTAGCAGCAAGATAAAGACGGATTTCACTGTTTACATAATAAAGGCATCAATTCCACTTCCACATTCAAAAAATCAAGTAAAAAATTCAGAAGAGTGTAATGCAGTTAGTAATCAGTCAAAATTTAAGCTTGAGACATTGGATACTTTCGGAAATATGAGCCTTTTAAAATTCCAAAATTTACAGTAACTGTACGGAGTTGAAGCAACTCTTGCCACCCAGCCATACAATCTTTGTAGTTTAACAACTTTGGAAGCCTCGTTTCTCTCAACATGTTGATTTTATGTATCGAGCTAAAACTTTTAATGATTTTTCACTTTGCGATACTCTGTCGAATTTTGGATTTATTTTGTCTCAATGTTGAAGTTTGATTTATGTTTACGAGGCAAATCTAAACAATGACGTCATACTGAAATCTGCCGATAAAAGGCTGTAAATGAAACTTACTAGCTGGACAAGGCTGAATTGTCTTTTCTACATGTACATCGCTACCAGTTTGTTTGTAGCTCTTGAGTTCGACTGAGTCGGTCGAATCTCTTTTGCTTGGCTTCTTTCTCTTTCCATCGACAATGTCTACACCCACTTCATCGTGCGTAATCTCTTCATTTAAACTATCATTTGCTGCATCAGTTTTTCTACCGTCTCTCTCTTCCTGGTATTGTCTATATTCCTGGAAAAGCTGGTTTTGGTCAAAACTATCATTGTCATAAACTCCTCCTATAACATCCATGTAGAAGTCGGCAGGGTTGACATTCGTTGGCTTTTCAAAGCCAAGATTGGAAAAATATACTTCGGCTTCATCTACTCTTCCTTGGAACACGGTTCGTCCACCCGGACCCAGAAACAACAAGTTGTGAAACATACCTACAAAGGATATGACGATGAATGTCTTGAGTCATTCAGTTGTTTAGTACATAGACTTAAATTAAAACAAGCACTGCCGAGTTGGCTAAAAATCACTTCACAACCAACAAGCGCGACTGGAATAATCGTTTTATTAAATTTCTTGAGTTTTCCAAACCTATCGATACTTGAAAAGGACAGCTGAAACTTATTCAGAGCCACAATTCAGCTTTGCAACACTACACAGTCAGTTTCTATATATGGTCAATTTGGTATATGCTGATAACCGAGACTAAGTGAACCAATGCAATCACTTCTAATAATAATATTTTGCGCTGAGTTCCTTAAAACATTTTCATCAATTTTTGGAGTAGTAATTAATGCTCTAAAGTATTAGGACTTTTTAGCAGTTTATCAAAAAGGAGAGTCCAGTTCGGCCTTGCACTCCAACTTTCCAGGCCCCGGAAGCTTCTCTAGAGAATTTTCGGTTTGATGAAGATGAAGTTTTGGTCCCATGTGTACAATCACGTTTGTTGAATACACTCTTTTCCCATAAGAACCTTTGTTATAATAACGTCAGGCTGATGAAATCGGCAGAAGTTAATATTTAAGAACATAGTAAGAACTCACCCGAGGCTGAGGAATAATACTTTATTTTGTTTCACTACGGCACAAAATCTCGAATTCATTCATTTGATTTCTTTATAGCTAGAAACACAATATTTAAGGTTGAAAATGTAATATCAAGATATATATATACAATTCCACAGCTTGTACTTACTGAATATTTCATATCGAGGTTGATGAATAACACACATGACAGTTAACCGTCCTATCTCTGCGACTGCTTTGAGGGCGTTCATGACAGCCAAGCTAGATGTACTGTCCAACCCACTGCAGGTATAGAATATTCCAACACTTAGTTCCTTGTGTATATGTAAAGGTTTATTGTTTAAATCAGCCATAGCAACAGTTTTACTAATAAAAGTAAATTAAGGTAAGGTAGTATTTTCATAGGGATTGTTGAGTAAGTAAAGAAGTTTTCAACCTAGATATTGTAGTAATTGAAATATTTCATAGTTCTTTCGTATTTACTTTGAACAAACCAGCAAGCTTAAAATATTGACATCGCATAATCATAACTGGCTAGTTCAATACGTTTTAATACCGACATTGAATAAACCTGATGTATTGATATAATTTACCTGGCTGGTTCAATACTAGGAAATGTTGTCGATTTATATTGAAGTAATTATAACTGGCAAAAACTAGTTAACGTTGGCTAATATGGAAGCCAGTTTTGATATCGCATAATTATAACTGGCTAGTTTAGTAATAGCTAATACCAACATTGATAAATAATGATGTATTGCTGGTTAGTTCAGTATTAGGAGGTACTAAGGTTGATTATTACTGATGTATTGATATCATGTATCTGTTTGGTTCAGTATTACGTTAGTTAATACTAACTCTAATTAATGTTGAAGTATCGATATCGCATACCTGGTTGGTTCGTCCAAAAAAAGCAAAGTGGGATCTGTTACAAGCTCCATACCAATATTCACACGTTTTCTTTGACCTCCAGAAACTCCCCGTGTTTCCTGTATCATTGTAACGAGGGATATAACAACTTTGTTTGAACTTTTACTTTTACGATCTCTCTTCACTCCTATCAAACTCCGACAAATTAAGTTATCATTCGATTGAAAAAATGGGTCTCAGTAATTTTTGAACAAATTAATTGGCCAGAAATCATTGTCGATTTTACATAGAACATAATTAGTAACCTAATACAATATGTTGACGTAGTGACAATCGTAACTCAGGATTTGGAGTCAATTTTAACTTTATGGGAAACGATCCACCTACCCCTCCCCTAAACTTGACGCTAAACCGTACACAAACTTTGATGCTAATCTTATCCAGGGGACGGGGATTTGGGGGAAGGTAATTAAGTAGCCTGGATCAAACCTGGTTTCTGGAAAAAGGACCCACCTATCGCTCCCCTAAACTTTGCGCTAAACCTTACACCAACCTTGATGTTAACCTTAACTGGGGGGAGGGGTGGGGGGTACTTAGGTAGCCTGAATCAGACTTGGTCTCTGGGAAACGAACAACCAACCACTCCCCTAACCGACCAACGCTAACCCTAACCCAAGCTAGGGAATGGTTACTGGGTAGTTTCCCAGCTAGTACCGAGACCTAACCGCTGTGTTCCCTTCTTACGCAACACTTTACCAGACGTGTTCCAACCAGCTTATTCAAGTAAATCATTACCAGCCTCTGCTAGATCCTGAGGCTAATCCATGATAGATCAGTGTCGTCCTATGCAGGGACGCTCAAAGATTCTCAGTCGCCCAACACCTTGAAATCAGAGAAAAGCCCCTGAAAGGGAGCTATGGATATCAGAAGGGATTTTGTGTTTACATCAAGAAGTGAAATTTGTTCTGGGATCAGTCTTGTCTCTAGTTTCTCCTTCGTTGCAAGGCTTTTATCAGAAAGACTGTTGTATTGAGAACCTCCATGGAAAATTGCCACAGCAGGATTTAAAAATATCTCGCGAAGTGTACACTGTATATGCTTTTCGTTCTATTTTTCGACTGTTATGATAAGATTACTATTTGCAGTACATTTGGTAAGATGTTGCATTGTGATATCTTTTTCTTGTGTAGTTGTTGTTACATTTTATTTACAGTCATAGTTAACTACGGCTCTTCTTGTCAACATGATTATACGTTAATGAGAATAGGACTGCGACTACAGTTAACTGCTATGCTAGCGAGTGCTGGTGTGTTTATGACTGGTATTTATAACTGTTCCTAAAATTCTTAAGCTGTAGATTCATACTGTACCTCGTCACCAATCTGCGAGTCTTGAACGCGTTCAAGTTCCAGTATATCAATCACCTATAAAACGTTAAGTTGAAATGGTTGAAATGCATGTTTTTCTTCTTATAATTCTTTACAAACGCGTTTGAGTATTACACCAAGAAGTGCAGCAGGGCATATATCGCGAGCGCAGGCACAAGTTCTTTAAGGTTGGGCTCCCCAGGAAAATTTTGAAATTTTATGCTTCTTGATTGCAAGAAATACATTTAAATTTGATAATCGTAAAAAAATTAATGTCATGGATCAAAGGTGAAGTGGTTACAAACAAAATAAGCTCAACTTTTTTTTACATTTAGCCACTTAATTTTTGTAAGGAATTTTTAAGGGTAAATGCAGAAAAATGCACGGGGCCCCACACCCCCCCCCCCCTCTCCCTTCCAAGCTTTACGGTCCCTGTAAACGGTGGTATCAAAACAGAAAAAGGGAAAGCTTTCATCTGACGACTGGCCTCATACCTGTTTCACCTTCTGTTCGCGATCCTTCCTGGGTACCTGGCTTGGAAGTCTTAGTTCTGCCTGGTACCACAGCACTTCTTTGACGGTCAAGTTCCGGTGCATGACATCTTCCTAGAGAGCAGACGATAAATAACTTGCAGCCCAAACAAACAACTCTTCATTATTAACAAAATCTCTCGTGATTATACTAAAAAAAAATGGACGCAACGGTCTGACTCCCGGAAGGTGTTGCTCTCTCTGGTATAAGGGTGCTTGTTGTAATTTTACGGGGTCAAAATCGGCAGTTTGACAGTTTCACAGTCATCCTAATTTCAAAGTTGAGTACTTTTGTTAAGAAGTATATACAAGATTTAAGGCCTTGGGCCTTTAATTGTAATTTCAGTCTTGTTCACATTGACTGCAGTCACGCTGGTGTGGGTTTTTAGTCTTTGACAAACGTGATCGCAGAATGTGGTCCCAGATGCGTGGTACTTTGAAATCATTATCATCACCAGTATAGATGAACATTCATATCACTTAAAGTCCTCCTAGTAAAACAGAATTTTTTTGGTGTAGAGTTTTTTTCTTTTCTTTTTTTTTTTTTTTGCAGTTTTCTTCTGCATTTTTCGAACTCACTGCTGACATGTTTTCTAGAGTTGAAAATTTTTACGTCTCGGTATTCTAAGAGTATTTTTTGAACATTTCCCCTCGTGCATGCCG
Organism: Hydrozoanthus sils; assembly: GCA_027575215.2. NCBI lineage: Eukaryota > Metazoa > Cnidaria > Anthozoa > Zoantharia > Hydrozoanthidae > Hydrozoanthus > Hydrozoanthus sils. Next base: position 1,488 of record JAOBRD020881045.1, on the reverse strand, counting down.
TTCCTTTTTACTCCGAAATACCCCCCCCCGCCCCACCCCCCGAAAAAAAACCCGTTAATTTATATTCATAAGCCGAAAGCAGCTAACTCTTACCTGAGGTACAAAACCAGTGATGGTTCTAAACACGTCTAAGTCTTCAGTTTTGGTCCCGTTTATTTTTATTGTTCCTCCGCGAATCTAAACAAAAGGCAGGGAGAAATCAAAGTTTAAAAACTGCCTTTTTATGAAATTAGGCCGAAACTTGGTCTTGATTAGAGGCTGACTAGCAGTGGGAATATGAAAATTAGTCTTTTTACTTAACTAGCTTTTTGGTTAGACAGTCTTTGTCAAGATTTCCCTGTTAACGAAGGTCTCTCGTGGGAAAGCGTCGTTAACAGGGAATGTCGAGATTAACGCTTTTTTTCTAAGAACCAGTGTTCAGTAAACATTTGAGCCTCAAATTGTTCTTAAATTGTTCTTGTTTCTATGTGTGGGTTAAATCAAATAAAACTAAACCCTAAGGTATTGCGTCACATTTGTTTACATGATACTTCAAAATTTTTGATACCGGAATGACTCATTCCGGAATGAATTCATCCCGGTTCTCGGGATGAAATCTGACCACAATTTTTACCGGTATCATGTAAAGAGCGTACGAGTTCATGCCGGTACAAAAATTGTTGCGAAGGACTTCCGATAGACTGGAACGAGTAGAGCGTGCGCATTACAAAATTCGTTTCCAAGATGGCGCACGGTGTCGCTTCGTTCCGGTACGAGTTCGTTTTGAACTTTTTCATATGAACACGTTACTGAATACGTTCTCGTTCCGGAATGAAACTCGATCCGGTATCATGTAAACACCGCCTAGCTTCGCGGCAAGTATACGTGTACAATTTGAAGCATTTCAGTATTGCTAAGTTAAAGATCAAAGTTCGGTAAAATTTTTACAAAAAGATAGCTGTCGAGCAAGAGCCTTAGCTTTTTCTTAAATTGTTCTTCAATTCTGGCAAACTTGAGCCTCGTTTTGCTTACAAATCAAAGTTGTTCTTGTAGAAAAAGCGTGTAGCTAGCTAACTACAAAAATTTATTTCTCATAGATATCTTCAGTTGTTCTAACACTTCCAAGCCTCAAAATCATTGACTTTGTACAAAAGCTTTGACTCTGGAGAACTGGTAAAAACCAGTATACCTGAACGTAAACGTAATATGGGTCAGCTAGCTGACTTCTGTTAACAGTTGTTTTAATAACATACTTACCCCGTAATAAGCTTTTCCGCTGAGAGTATTAAGAAAGGTTGTCTTGCCAGCACCTGAGGGACCCATGACAGCTGTCACTTCCCCAGAGTTGATCTTCCCTGTCACCCCGAGCAGAACTGTTTTTTGAGAGCCCTACAAATACAAAATTACATATCGACCAGTTATTTTAGTTTGTTCTTAAACACTAAAAATAAAAAACTAATTGGATTATTCATGACATGCCATCTAACATGTTAGTTTTTTGTATTTTTG
>JAOBRD020880938.1:0-12810 GCA_027575215.2 Hydrozoanthus sils | reverse complement strand
GAGTACTTTTACCCCCCCCCCCGAACAGCTAGCTATTCCATCCAACCAGTCCCGGGAAGCTTTTCGTGGTGTCTGATCAGTCTGTTTTTAAGAAGTTGTCTGACTTAAATCCTACCAAGGCTACCGGTCCTGACGGCATACCGGGCTCTTAAAAGAGAATGCCGACCTCCTATCTCTACCACTATCAGACTTTCTGAACCCTTGTTTTAGTGAATCTTGCCTACCGCCATCATGGAAGGAAGCCGATATCGTCCCTATCCCAAACCAAAAACCTGTGTATGATGTAAATAAAAACTTGCGTCCCATATCGCTCACACTGGTTCTGTTTAAATTGTTGGTAGATTATGTGGTTGAAGACTTTGTCAAGCCTGCGGTTCTTCCAAAAGTAGATCGGCGCCAATTCGGGACTGTCCTTGGAACAAACACTATCATGACTTGATAAGCAAGATTCACTCCTGGTTCAGTGCTACAGACGGAAATGGAGCTACAGTAAGAACAGTTCTATTGGACTTCCGTAAAGCCTTCGATCTCATTCATCATCAATCTTTAGTTCAAAAACTGCTGCGCTTCAACCTCCAACATAATATCGTTGCCTGATCTGTGGACTTTATTACCTGCCATTGACAGCGAGAATAACTCAACGACTGCTATTCCAAGTGGTGCAACGTTCCATCCGGGGTCCCTCAAGGGACCAAACTTCGTCCATGGTTATTTATTATGATGATTAACGATCTAGATGTCCAAGGCCCTGGTACGAGCATGTGGAAGTACGTTGACGATACGACTATCGCTGAAGTAAAAACTAACCAAGCAAGTTGCAGGCCACAGTGAACGAGATAGCCAAGCAGGTCGCCCACAACAAGTTCCAGCTGAACGAAACAAAATGTAAAGAACTCCGCATCAGTTTCAGCCGTCTGAACTAGCCCTTGACCCAATTTTAATTAATGATAAAGAATTTGAGTGAGTGGAAGATGCAAAAATATTAGGCGTGTGCTTATTGAGTAATCTTTAGTGGAATAACCACATATCTGATACTAACAAAAAGTTTAGTTCTCGCCTAGAAAGATGCCAGAAGCACACTTTACGCATTATTTTCCCTTCCTTTTCCCATAAGGAGGCACTTAAAAAGGCTGGCTTATCAACATTATATGAGCGGCGCGAGGAAATTGTATCTAGGATTTTTAGGGAGGTGTGTAGTAATGCCAACCACAAACTGCACCAGTTGTTGCCACCTGCCAACACATGCGGATACAAATCTTAGAGGCAAACGTGCTTTCTCGGTGCGCCGACTGGTGACTAATAGAAAAAGGAACTCTTTCATTTTTAAAAACTCTATTAAGTTCTAGTACAGTATTTTCTAATATAAAACACCTATAATTATATTTGTATACAAATGTACAATCATTTTCTAGTGCATTTTTATTGACTATCTCATTTCTTAGCTTAATTAAGTATTAAACCCAAATTTTTATCTTTATAATGAAATGTAAGTAAACGTAATTCAGCCTATGGCTGCAAGGTTTTACGAATAAAGTATCAATTTTATCTATCTTCTCTATCTTCTTGAGTATATTTACAAGCCCAAAATCAGTCACCAAGGAAAAACAACCTCAGCCAGAGTGGAGATATGGATGCTACGCCTCCAGGACAACGACTTCAAGTTCATCATTGCATTATTCATGCAAAATTATAAGGTACCCGAAGGCTATAAACATATTGCCAACGAGCTATTAAAGGAATTCCTTTGCAACTGAACTTAATTACAAGAACTTCAAAATTGATTGAACACTGAAAACTTGAGATTGTTTTACACAACATTACTGTTTACAAATCTACTAATTAATTAATACTTAATTACAGACAACTGTTTTTGCATAACAACAATTTTTTTTGGAGAAGGACTGAACTGAAAAACGGTATTAGACATTTAAAGTTGATTGTAAAATTTAGACATTTATTCATTAAAGTGACAGAGCGGAGAACACAACAGGGATTAACATGATGGAAGGTCTAGAGGCAAAACATCAACAAATTGCTTCATTGGCAAGTTTTTCTTTGGTAAAACACAGACGGGAAAAGGTTTTAGACATGAGTTCGTGCCTCATTTGGGTCAGACAACAGAACCCATTCCATGATACCAACAAGAAGTATAGAGATACATATGTTCCTCATAGATGTAGCTCTCCAGGTTTTTGCTCATGTGAAATGCCTTTGGGCAGTATTCGTACATTCTCGTACTGTCAATGTACTTTTTCTGGTGAGATATTTGTTTGTGCCTAAGCTGGCAAGCTTACAGTAAAATAAAGCAAATTTTAGATGAAGCTCATAAATGAGCAATACTCAAATCCTTGGTGCACCACAATTTGTTACAGACACAACTGGAGCTATTTCAGCTGTTACAGTGGGAACTTTAACATTTACAGTATACAGTAAAGTGTCACCTTCTAAAATTGTAAACCAGTTGCTAAAGCTGCACTTCATGCGTTTACTAGCATGAACTGGATCGCCAAGGTGTACCTGGAACTGAAGAGCTGGGTCAATCTTTTCGTAAGTCTGGGCCTCGTAAATGATTTTCCATACAATTCTTGTTCCCTTCTTCGCAGTCTGTGCTCAGTATCAGCCCAACACATCTGACATATTGTTCATTTCTCTCTAAACACTGAGCACATGCTCTGAATGGAGGCGAAAAACTTGTTAGACCTTTTGCAGCGCACGAATTACAAACCATCTGAGTGGATAGACACTCCTTGCATACATCTTGGCACAATACTGAAACATGGTTAAGCTTAAGAATGTGATTATCACATCGTGCAGCTTTAAAACAGGCCCTGCATGTCTGTGACACCTTAATTTGGTCTTAAAAGAGGCCTTGCATGTCTTTACCAGTTTTTCCTCCTTTAGTCATGTAGCACACTGCCACAGGCATGCTAATAGTGTTACAGAGAGATGTAACAAAAGAAACGTTAGCATCTATAATGACTGTGTCTCGCAAGAATTCAGGCTTGGGGCAAGGATTTTCTTTGACAAATTTTAAGTCGACATTCTGTTTCAGGCCAACATTACATTTCTGTGACTCATCAAATTGTATGCCATGCTTTAAAGCTGTAACATCATTTCCCATGGCAATTCCGAACACCTTTACAGCAGGAGTATCAACAAGAGGAGGGACATCACCATTCTCAACAAGGGCTACAAATGCCAAGTGGATATCTTTTAAAACTCCATTATTAGTAGTATACTCCAGATAGAGTGCTCAACAAAGGTTTGCACCCAGGAGCATCATCTAACTGCAGACAGTACTGTTTCGGCCTTCTGGGCCTCATCAGTGCAGTGCTGAAAATCTAGAGTGGAAGGAAAGCTTTATATTAAGCAACCTCCGAAAATCCCACGAATGTAACATATATATTATATATATTATATCATATATATTTATCACATACACAACAAATTATCATCAATCTCTTAATATTCAGTATTAAGGTAATTGGTAAAACATTAAAGCATACGTTTAAGCAAAGTGGAACACAATTGTAGAACAATCTGTACAATCAGAATTAATCCATTGAACACTGAAAATACGATAAAGAAGTGTAGCATTGTCAAAATGCATGCAACCAACGGTCTGAACAGACAACACTGTTGCCAATAGATGCCATTAAACAATATAAATGTCACAATGTTGCTTGATTTAGACTTCCCCTGTTCAGATTAATTACGCTTTTGATGATTATTTTGTTTGAGGCCGGTAGTATAACAGATCTTCCAGCCAGTCTTGCTGGTTGTCCTGTGTAAGTGCTGAGACTGCTAAGATTGTGGGCGTGGCACCTTTATGGGGAGCAGTGCAGGTGGCAGTTGTTGCCCACTGTTTTAACGCGTCCCCCATTCTCTTGTGTTCGTCTCGTTACTACTTAGTCTTCCTACAAGAACGGCAACTTGGCTATAATATAAACGCTGCGTATTGACAGCAACTGTACTATCCAGTCGGAATTGTGCAAACTGATCAAAGCAGAAGACATCCAGAAAAAGAATAGAATGGCAGTCTATCCTATTTCGAGACTCACTGATCCCAAGCTACTGAGAGGTCTCAAGCATGTTATCCATCAAATTGGTCTCGACAAGTTCCCGCAAGGTTGGTCCTGATTTTCTTCAACTTGATCGGCTTGTGGAGGTGTCTGCTGCGTGCAAATTGCCCAACAGTCTAATAGCAGTTGCTCCAGAATCTGAACAAATGATTTTTCCATCTTGCTAGAAAGTAATGCCATCACACTACAAGGCACGGTGAGTGAGATCTGCCACTACACCGACGTGATTGAGAGTGTGCACAGTCTATGTAGCACTGGCAACAACTCTTCATAGCGCACAGCAAAGGCATTTCAAAGATTAGAATGGACACAGGTGAATGTCAATCAGTTGTTTCAAATGCAAGCGGCGAATGTGTTAAAGTCCATTCGTTGGTTACATTTAGTCAAACTGTCGTACTTACTGAGGGAAGCAGACAACTTCAAGTAATCAAGGAGGACAATCATGTTGAAGTCATCGCGGGATCAGGAGAAGAGTCCAACAAGGACGGTTCGGCCACGCACGCAGCTTTTGGACAACCGATGGGAGTGTGCACAGAACATGAGAAAAACAGTTATGTTCCAGACCAACAGATCGGTACAATCAAGCTCATTACAACGATATCTCACGCAATCGAGTTTTCGTCCGATTTAGAGAAACTTTACCAGGCAAGTTCATTGAAGCATCAGTGCGGCAGTACACGATAGGTGAGGCAAATGAACTTGGTACACAAGTGGTTTCCTACCTTCAGAGAACAGTTTATAATGTCAAGCAAATCCGAAACAGTGAGAAGCCCACAAATGGACCGGAAGGAACCATTTCTGCGAGGACTGTCAAGTCTGTAAGCACGATAAAAGATGGATTGGAGACTCTCTAGCGAAATGTAGCCCCAGTTAATCCAGACATTGAAGTTAAACCAGAGACATACCTGACAATACAAGTTGAGAATGAGTGAGCCACCTCAAGCACCCCACCTGTACAATACTAGAATATGCTGGAGACTTTGGGAACTGCGTGCGAGAGTCTCAAACACACAACCGTTTGAGCTGCGGATTACTTTACCAACCGGGACTCGTATTATACGGTTACGGAGAACAGTACCAAGCTGAAAGATATACCAAGCATGAAGTGGCTCCCCCCGAAAAACATGAGCGAACACAACTGCAAGTTAATGAGAAGCTGGGTTGCGGAGCATGGCAAGTATGATCGGTAGAAGAGAGTCCGCCAGACCACCACCGAATATGGAGCAGGCACATTGCTCCTGAACATGTATGAGAAAGATATTCCCATAGAGGAAAAACTTAACCTCGATTCAAACGTGACCGAAGGAGAAGACAATGATCATGACGATTTGGCAATGGAGCAGATGGAAGAGGAACAAGACTCAGAGGACTCCAGTGCGCTTGAGACTGGCGAAGACGGAAAAAATGTGGTGAATTTCTTGCCTCGTACTGTGCGGACAAGCAGAGGAAGGAAGATTAGACTGTCTCATTGAGCAATGATGTCTTATTAGATTGATGTAAACTCTGATCAACAAAAACGTCTAATTGTTTAATTACAATTGCAAAGACAGAGCCCTCTTGAAAACATAACTGTACATGCAATACTGGCACTCCTTTTTTAAACTAAGATCAGATGTATTGATGACCAATCCAAACAAAGATAAGACTGATCAACGCTTTGGAGATCACATGAATGACTAGATGGGACTAAGATGTGACACACCAGTCAAATCTGTCAAATAGTTTCCTCAGACAGTGGATCAATGTTGCATTCGTATTGAAACAACGGTCAGTACGCAGTTTTTTGCTATTTATTACAATATAATGAACATAATTAGATACATATGTCAGCACAGAGTACGCTAGGGGTTTTGTTCAATGGGGCAGTTGCATTAATTTGTTTACAGCAAACAGTTCTTGAGAACAAACTTTGTGTGGTAAAATGATAATTTCATCATGTTTTAAGAGCAGCAGAATATTCAGCTTGGTTATTTCATGTTAAAAGCAGAAAAAAACGGTATTTTTAAATGCAGCCAGTCAACAAAGCAGAGCAAGACATGGGCTTGATCGACTGACATAATTTTCCTATAAATGGACGGTTGATAGAATTAATTCGTTATTGGACCTGAGTTTTTATTGTGATCCGTTATAAGGCATGGAATTTTGTCATGATTCGTTATAAGACCCCAATATTTTCCATGGTTCGTTATCGATGACCCCCCTTTATCACCCTGTGTCAGCGGGGTATGTATGTTTATCAAGAATTCGATTAAATTTTCTGTCCTAGATCACTTATTGGACCCATCCTTCGTAGTACTGTGGATTGAACTCAAACCGTCGCGTCTCCCAAGGGGCATTAACAATATAATCGTTGGAACTGTTTACCACCCACCAAGTTCAAATACCTCAGATATGCTAGAGTACCTAATGAATTGCTTATCTTCCATCGAATCAGTTTTGAAACGGTGGAATTATTCTTACTACACAACTCAAGACCAGTTACGATCTGAAGCAGATTGTAAATTTTCCTACTTGGGGCCAGAACACCTTAGACTTGATACTCATCAGCCTGAAACCCTTCTACAATCCTCCTTCCAGGCGCCCTTCTTTCGGCCTGTCGGACCATCTATCAATTGAGGTCAAGACCAATGCGCGCTCCTAACTCCCAAAACCAAAGTTTACCACCAAGTCAAGAGATATGCAACCAAACAAACGCCTCGCTATGAGAACCTAATTCGAAGAGGTTGATGTTCCTGCTCTGCTCGATACTGTTTACTCCTGTGAAGAGAAAGTCTCACTTTGAAGAAATAGTTAGGCACTATACTCCCTCTAAGCTTGAAAACAGTGCCGCTGAATGAGCCACCGTGGGTCAACTCAACGCTTAAGAACCCCACCGCCAAGTGCCAGTCAGCTTTAACTCTGGGGAAAACCCTCGAATTCAGACAACAGAGAAACCGGGTAAACCATGAACAAAAAATCTGTTGCGCTAAATATTACGAAGCCAAGATCCACCACCTCAAAATGTGCAAACTATCTTTATGGTGGAAAGAAACAAAAAAGATCAGTGGCATGACTTCAGCTTCCACAACATGTGATTTGTCCGAATCCCTGCGTCATATTGCCGACAGTCCTGACGCGTCAACCAGCGACCTTGCAAACACCATCAAAAAGGCCTTCCTTTCGTCAATGAACTCGTCAACTTCTTACCCTTACCACCCGCCTTTAGTTTTAACCCCACCACTCACTTGAACTGCACAAATCAAGCTCCTGAACTTGTTGTAAGTGCTCACTCCGTGTTCAAGAAACTCTCCACTCTAAACTCGTCTAAAGCACAAGGCCCTGATGGCATACCAGCCCGGCTCCTCAAAGAAAAGCCAACCTATAAGAGATTTCCTGAACTACTCTTACCGCGAGGGCCATCTTTCTCAGTGGAAAAAGGAAGACATCATCCCAGTGCCAAAACAGAAACCAATTAAAGATATTAACAAGCATTTACGACCAATTTCGCTCACATCCATTATATCTAAGGTCGCGGAAAAGTGTGTAAGTTGTGTCAAGCCAGCTGTACTCAAAAGAATTGTTAGCAATCAATTTGGGACAATTCCAAACTCATCCACCACGCAGGCCCCGATCAGTATGTTACACACGTGGAACAAACACACAGACGGAAACGGTTCGACCATTAGGGTAGTGATGGTTGACTTCAAGAATGCATTTGACCTGATATACCACCAAATACTTTTCACCAACCGGAAACAGAGAGTCAAGTTGGACCAAGATTGCCACTCTGAGTGGGACTCTGTGGCTGCCGGTGTACCCCGGGGGACCAAACTGGGTCCATGTTTGTTCCTTATAAATGACCTAGACATAGAATATTAAGACCTGTGGAAGTTCGTTGACGACACGACCATGGCCGAATTTGTCAACAAGAGTGAATCAAGCAAAATTCAAGCCTCCGTCGACGAACTTGCCACCAAGTCCCAAGTCGTCAGATTCCAATTCAATGAAGCTAAATGCAAAGAACTACGCATTAGCTTTGCTAATACCAAACATGATTTTTAAGACAATAACCATTAACAGCAAACCCATTGATGTCGTATCACATGCTAAACTTCTGGGTCTTAACATATCTTGTGACCTAAAGTGGAACGTTCATATGTCAGAGACAGTCCGGAAAGTTTCACCTAGACTTTATTGCCAAAGACAACTCAAACGGGCTAAAGAATTAATTATTTTCTACAAAACCTGAGTAAGGCCAGTTTCCGAATACACCTGCCAAGTATACCATAACTCCTTGCCAAAGTACTTAAGTGACGATCTAGAAAGCCTACAAAAGCGAGCTTTGCGCATTATCCTTCCTGAGAATACATACGCGGCTGCCCTGGAATCGTCCGGTTTGGCAACGATGCATGAACGACGCCAAACATTGACAGAGCGGGTTTTTAGCGACATTTTCTCCAACAAAGGCCATGTGCTGCACAGTCTCCTTCCTAAAGTCAACTGTGCCCGACCCTTAAGGTCAAACCGCAGTTTTAATCTGCCCATTTGCAAAACAAACTGTTTTAAAAACAGTTTTATAATGTACAACTCATCCAAATGCTTCGAAAGTAATTAGTTTTAATATTGTAAATAATTTTTCCTTTAGTATTATTCTAATGAAATTGTATTTTATTGAAATGTATTTGTAAAATCTATTGTAATTCAGCCATGGCTGCAAATTTTAGATTATTAATAAACCACCAATATAATTTTTTACCACCACTTTTGAGCAGCAATCATAACTTTCAAGCTCTCAGGCCCATAATTATCCCCGTCCTTGTTCTTTACTTCGGCGTATTTCTTGAGAAGTTTATTTAGCTCAGCCGGTTCATGTTCCTCCATTTTCAAAACGATGTTTTCTTCGCTCCAGGTCTTCCACACACTATATCAAAACGTCGTACTTTTGGAGGTGTTGACGTTTTTTGCACCATTTCTCAGTTCTTCAATAACATCAGCTGTTGCCGAAATAAATCTTTGACTTTGTTCATTGGGCATTTTCCTCGTAATTTTTCAAAGATTCCGAACAAATTTCGTCATCATTTTACGTGATGTTATTTATGTATAAAATCTGTAATTGCCTTTCAGCCAATAATATTCCATAATTTTGATTTGCCATTCGCACTGGTGTTACTCTTTTTGCACTGGTTTTACACATTTTTGCACTGGTGTTACTATTTAACTGCACTGCTCTCAGCCAATCAGAACTGAGTAATTTTTTCATATATGTTATTAGATATGTAACTGTACCTACATCTGTACATGTAAATATTAAAATAGAAATAGAACTCTTTTAACTGCCCGCTCAGTGGCTGAGCATTTAGTCCGTGTAACTGCTTTCTAGGAGGGCCATCCTGTAATAATTAGTGTTGCCACACTCAGGGCACGAATTTCGTCTCATTTACAGAAACTCGAGATAAACTATAATTTATTAGCCACTACTGGTCAGCAACTTCAACTTTCTAAACAAATGATACAATATATAAACAACAATCATACATTGTGTGAAACAGTGGCACCCAATTACAGGTAGGTTATTGGCTTGTTGCTTTAGAATAATTTATTGGCACTTGGGCAATTTTCAATTAGATTTTTTTTTCTTTAATTCAGTCTAAAAATTACAGACGTAGGGGATTTTATGCCAACTTTAAAGTTGTAGACCATTCGAGAGAAAAAAATTGAGAAAAAATTATTTTGGAAACAAAATGCAAAATGATGGGTATGCAATTCATGGACAACAAACAAAGATAGTTTATGTGTAAGGATACACATCTAGCTTTCTTGGCAAAGATATTAGGTGACCATCTAAGAACAAGACACCATATACATACATGCGTAACAAAGGTTTTCCTTAGACAAAAACAATTTCATACATCAGATAGGTATTCAGTATTTGAGCATTTAGCGCTAATAAACTGCCTCCTGTGAATTGCGCTTCTCCAGTGTTGTAACTTGCAACGTTAACATGCCACTTCATGTACGCTGCATGGCGCAACTGTCAACTTTATGCGAACAGCAATGGGTGAATACGCCTTTAATGCTTCTTCCGTCAGTCCTAAGTTCAGCTGTTCAAAACAAGTACTCCAACACAAATTTCTCAGAGACCGACAAATTTGTTCTACATTAATTTGGTTTGAATATATTCAGATGCAGTCCCTGAAGCAAAGAGGAAAAAAAAGAGGAACCCAGGAGAAGAATGGACCGAAGACAGCCAAAGAATACGATAGGCAGGGTGCCCGGTCAGCATATCTTCCTATGTAGGTAGAGCAAACGTTGCTGGACGACACCGTCAGTAGAACATGACCGTACTCGTGCCACAAACAGGTCATTCCAAATCAGGAACCACGTGGAGACGACTGACCATAATATCTACCCTCGTTGTGGCCACATTCAGGAAACGAATTTTCTCAATTATGAAAAAAGACTGTTCTTCGATTCCCTCCTTTCAGAACCTCACAAAAATACTGCAAATGCACAAACGAAGGGCATTCAAACCAGACTATGTCCGATTGTCTTAAGACCCTCAGTGGCTCTCGACAATATTATAAATGCAAGTAGTCTTAGATGATCAATATTAAGAAGTCAAAGTCAAGACTTTATTTTCCTAAACGAAGAACATGCCAACGGCAGTTCGAAAATAATTTGGGAAAATATAATCATTGCTTTTGCAATTCTTAATTTTTCTTATCAGATCAGACATTTTGTTTACACACACTTTTTGTGGCCAATAAAAAAAGAATTTTAAGAAAATCGACCAGAAAACGCGATTAAAGACTCGAGGAAGGGAACAAATAGTGAAGATTCCAACTACCGGAAGAAACTCGCTGAACCAAAAAAAAAAACTGAAAGTTACAAAATTAAGCAAAGTCCTATGGACACAAATTACCTGTTACAACGAAAATTTCATCTGCAAATCCTACGTTCTTACTTCAAAACAAACCTTTCACCGCGGATGCAATAAGTAGATCGAGTTTCTGCTCAAAGTTATGAAACAAGAAAATTAAAAACCTTACAAAATTAAAAACCTTACAAAATAAATTAAGAACAAAGAAAAGCAAACACCCAGGCTGGCATTTTTGGGGAGCCTCCTATCAATTCTGCAACACCTTTATCAAACCTTGACTCACCGACAGCCAGCAATCATGTAACAGAACCAATAGATTATAAGAGCAATTCATCATCGGATAAAGAAAACAGCAACTAATTTTTATATCGATAGGTCTGTAGCCTTCAAATGGGTTTCTTTACTATGTAGTCAGAATCCTGCCACGATTAACGGATGTAATGGAACTTATTCAGGAGATCTCTTGAAAATATGCTACGAGAGAGTGAAACAAGCCGCAAGAAAGAACGTTCTAGGAATTAAGGCTATGATAACCAGTGCACCAGTGCTGAGTTATTTTTTCATTCCCAATCACAGCTAGAAATTCTTTATGAAACCTACTCCATATCATCCACTTACACTTTTAAAAAATGTACTGATTAATTTTTCCAAGGCCATACACTTTCGAAAACAACTTTTATCAACATCTCCATAACTCTCTTCAGTACCTGTTACTATGCAAAGGGATACCACGGGACAATAAACACGATCCAACTCCATGCTGGCTCACACCTTTTTATACCGAATTTTTAGCAAAGGTGGCAAAGTCAAAGTAACTCATTGGCGAACTGGTTAACAGATGTCTATGTACTTCCTAGAGCACTTTCTCCAGAAACTCCCACAAAATATCTTTTGGCATGAGCTTTTAAATCGGTTCCATTTAGTGTGAAGTGGTAGAAGCTTGCACGTACTAAGTTAAATATCCAATGGCCACCCTTTTTGTTAGGCGAGTTGAGAAGCAACAAGTACTCAACAGAAATAAGGACTTGTTGAAAGAAACCTCATGAGTCGTATTCGTTAGACGAATTCACCCAATATGCGACATACACATTTAGAAAGGTGTATCTGGTTATAATACCTGATCTGACAAAAAAAAACATGAACACTATCAAGCGATTCTAAACTTTCTGAAATTTTGATGCGTCGCCCGTTAGTTTTTCACCAGGGGACAATAAAAATCCTGGTTCTAACTTCCTAATACTAATCGTTTGTAATTGCACTTAGTGCTGTTGAGCGCCCCCGAAGATCTTCAGCAACAGAACTTAGGCCTTGGAATGGGGAAGTGTTTTTGTCAAACTCTGAATGGGGTGACTCAAAAAACAATCTTTTATCGTAGTTTATAGAATTCATTTCGAGAATGCGACCGTGTCTGGGGTGATGTTATATTCTGTTGTCTCGGCATGGTGCCTGATTAGTGATGTTCTGTTCGTAGCACGAGCCCGACCATCTTCTACTGACTTTGAAGCCCAGGAACGTTTGCTTAAGCCCACATAAGAAAATGTACAGTCCTTCCACTCTACTTTGTACACTATCACCCGTCACTATGTTCCAAGGTGCTTGATCCGTCGGCTTATTGAAAATAGAAACTAGTGTTGCAATGAGACTTCCACACAGTTAATGTAGACTTGAATCAGGACTCCTTTCGCTCTTCCGGGACTCTATGTACATATTGGAACACTGCTACCCGAGCAGGTTTGTGTCGGTTTCCCAGGTCATTGGGCTTCCGGCACTGAGTGCTGCTTGTAATCGTGAATGAGTACCCATTAGTCTGACTTCTTTCTTCGACCCATGCTTGTTCCTGGGTTTTGCAGATTAGTTTGAAGGGTTGGT
>JAOBRD020880722.1:0-29564 GCA_027575215.2 Hydrozoanthus sils | reverse complement strand
GAAGTAGCAAATGTACTTGGATCATAAAACTTGAAGCTTTAAACTTCATTACACAGGCGCAGTGTGAAGTGTTTGTTGAGACACAGGCAGGACCCCCTGGAGAAGTCATTTGTAAAGTTGCCCAGGAAAAGCAAGCCGCAATGATTGTGATGGGAAACAGGGGAATGGGCATTATTCGGCGCACATTTCTTGGTAGCGTCAGTGATTATGTCATCCACCATGCACAGATTCCTGTTTTTATCATTCCTCCCCCACAATGAATCTGGTTAAAAAGGCGATTGTATCCTAACTATTGAGGAAAATTTACTCTCATTTGTTAACATTGTAGAATAATGCCTAGTTTTCAACTCTGTGTTGTATTGTTGGGATTATATGAGAATGTCTCGGATAAGCTACTAGGTATAGACAATGTTAAAAACATAGACACTAGAAGCTTTTAAAATTAAGCTCTTGCAAAGCAGGATGAGAAAATAACTGTTGCGTTCAACGCCATCGTAGTAATGGTGAATTAAACAATTTCTTAAAAAGGTGAAGATTCATAAAACGGAGCCAGTAGTCACTGCATTCATAGCAGAAGTGGAAAAAATTACTTCACAGTTCCTGAGAAGTAACTGCACACCTGAGATTTTGCTTGGGACAAAGGCAAAAGTTGACCAAGAGCATGAGAAAGGCGTGAATTTACATGTCAAAGGCGAGAAAAGTTGTGATCGTCAAGGCAGTCATCTTTACCCAGCTCCCTTACTTACTTTAAGATCTAGGAAATGAAAAACTTCCAGCAATTCATGAGTAAAAAAAAGATAAACCAGAGTCAGTAGCAAAACGTATTAGATAGAAAATATTTATTTGTTCAAAATCAAATTTTTAACATTATTTATAAAAAAAAGTAGCAGTGTTAATATTTATGATTGTGCAAACAACTCCACAGGCAGTGGGCTTCATAACTCGTCATGTCCAAATAAAGTCTTATTGTCATTGTTGCGGAAATAATTTCTGCATAAACCCTAGTGTCAATCGATTCCATGAAACTGCAACTTTGCAATATTTTAGGTCCTTTTCATGCCTGATGAAAAATTTATTTTCAGTCACAGCAATAACAAAAGTCAATGAATCAACAATAATTTGTGAATCACAGTCTTTCCTTCATCAATGCAATTCCTTGCAGGAAGGTTATATAAACGAGCTGCCGACAGAAGTCGAATTTCATAGAAACATTCCAAACCCTATTTCTTTGGCGCCCTTGCATGGATTTTGCGAAATATCTCTGGAAACTTGTTATCGGGGAAGAGCAGCTCAAGGATTCCTTCCGACAGGACATAGATAAGGCGTTTGTTAAGACTGGGGTACTGAAACATGTCAAATGTCCTGCAGAGGAACACAACATAAAGTATTATATCAGGGTACTAAAGTGCGTCAAACACAACATAATAAATTTGGGTGCAAATACATGGCAATACACATTCACATCAGCAAGAATGAGATTGCATGTATGATATAAATTCTGGTTGCATTTAGTACCTATTTTTCGTTAACAGCGCCAACGGAGACTATATGTAGGTCACTGGTCAACAGGACCACAAAGTGTCGTACATTCTTCTAACAGTCCATAGAGGACCATTCCAATTCTTTTATTCTTCAATCTGAAACTAAGACCTGCGTCCAGCAAAGCTTTTTACAGAGAAGAAACAGACGATGGAACAACTCTTGCAGGCGGCCGTGGTAGCAGCACCCGCTACGTGTTGCTGCTATTGGTGCCCAATAAAGGCCTTGAAACTGATCAGGCACATATTAATGCCTCTTTGGAGGGCGTGCCTTTCCTGGTAGAAGTAGCACTTTTTGACCACTGCTCTGAGGAAGGGTGCTCGTTATCAAAGCGCTTACAGTTACCTACTTTCTTTCTGTCTTAACTAGAATTTAAACACAAGTTTTATTTTGTCATACAGGGACATGTTATTGATGATAATAGGAAGCTTAAGATTTAAGGACGGCAACATTCACAACGGCTTACGAACAACACACTTCTTGCTTGCCCTTTTCGATCACGTATAGCTAGTTTGCTTTCTCTTTCGTCCGAGTTACGCTTTGTGAATAGAAAAGGATGAAAGTAAAAGAAGATTAACATAACTTTCTGCAGATCATTCTCGTAGTCGCAAAACTTTCAAAACTGAGCTTTTCGCATTGTAACTTTCACGTCGACGACGTACAAGTGACCGGCACGGTGCATTCCAACGTGCAGCTATTGTATTCACTGTTGTTTTCTGCCGTCGACGTTGGCGCCCTCGTATCTTCAACTCCCTAATTGGAATGTCCACGTTACATCTCGCGCATGTATAACAGATTCTTACCATGGAATGCTTAGCCAGGGAAAATTGGTTATCCCACGTTCTGTTAAATTTAAATCTAGTCTCCCAGTTTAAAAATATTGAAAGTAGGGAAATACTGGCTGGTGGCGACTTACGAACCTGCAAACTCCGTCTATCGTCACATCCGTACCAAGAAAACGCTTTAAGTCCTCTGTTAAAGGAAACATGCTATTTAGAAAATCATCCGCAAATAACGAAATATAAATCACGGGATGACGTCATATAACGCAAGACTGAAACTGTCCTGTTTAAAACTTTGTGTTATTTTCTAAGATTACAAAAATACACCGTTGTAATTCTAGACAATAATAGAAAACGCTATGACGTGGTAGTTCACGAGAAAAAGCAAAGAGAAAACTCGGGCTTCACTTCATTCGACTTTTTTTTTCGAATTCTCCTACGTCATAGCATTTTGTTTTGTTTTATGACATTTTGACTCAAGGAGTCACGGAAGATAAGGCAATAGGACTTGAGGTCTCCTTCAAGGTCTGTCACTCCGGGGCCTACCGTTAAACGACCTTATCCGAGAAGACGTTTGCAGATGCTAAAGCAAAGACAGAACCTCCTCAGTCATTTTAAGACCCTGAGTGTCAGTCCTGCACCGGGAATCGAACCCAGGCTTTCCGCATGGCACACTGGCGCCTGACCAATTGGGCTAACTAGGAGGCGGTTTTCTAATATTGTCTAGAAACACAAGCGATGCTGTTTTACTTGCTTAGTATTAATGCCTCTGGGCTGGGGTAAAGACTGTGCACCATCTCCAGCGGCAGTTCTTGCACGAGGAAACGTCTAAAAACTTTACGGGAGGAATGTGACTAGCAAATTCGGAGGTACCGAGCATATCGAGCAAACATGGGGTAAAACGTTTAAAACAACAACGAAGCACTGATATTTCAATTCATGTTTTTAAAATAAATATTATCACTTAACACCATAACATCTCTCCACTCACCCGGTATACTCCCAAACATTTTCGTCTTGGCAGTAACCCGAGTTCGTATTTTGACATCGGCAGCTCTTTCTGGCGCTGACTCAGCAAGTACTCCACCAGGCCAGAATGAGTTTCTGCAGAACAAATTAATAAAAATGAAAACCTTTCCATCTAATTCAAGTTCTTCCAGATAGTACGTGATAAGCTAAAGTTGTCACAACCCTGCTGAATTTTGAGCTGTAATCATAACATCCTCTTTTGGATCTGTGGAAGCCGTATTACTAACTTAGTTAAAAGTGAGCAATGCCTTTGAAGAAAAGAGCCGAGAGTTCGCATTATTATCATAGGTCTATAAATCTGTTCGCGTTTGATTGATAGTGGAAGCTCGTCCCAACTACGGCCCCCGGCTATGACAACCTTGGAAATCGAACCACGACGTTCTTGTGCCGCGACGTAGTGAAACGCGACATGAAGGCTGTGTGCATCAACGCGGGGTCCTTGGAGATCCTGGCAGCCAACCCGACCAAGTGGAGAGGAGCCCTTACTAAACATCTGGAATCAGGGGAGGAGATGCTGACACGAGCTGCCACAGAAAGGCGGACCCGTAGAAAGCAAAGGGAAAGTTCCGACAGACCAGTGAAAGAGCACACATGCGACATCTGCAACAGAGACTGTCATTCCCGCATCGGCCTCTACAGTCACAGACGCCATTGCTCAAGCCAAGCAAACAACTAGGATGATGCCAATGGTTAACCCTGACCGAATGGAGGCCTATACTATGCCACGCCATGCCATGCCACGCCACGCCACGCCACGCAACGCCACGCAACGCCACGCAACGCCATGCCATGCTATGCTATGCTATGCTATGCTATGCTATGCTATGCTATGCTATGCTATGCTATGCTATGCTATGCAATACTATACTATACTATACTACATTTGTTCGCCAGTTAATGAGCGGCCTTTGGAGCTAGAGGTCCAAAGTTCGACTCTTGTTGATTGAGCATCTGTTTCGACTTTCTTCAATATCTATAAAACAAAGTACCAACTGGGAGAAGGGAGGCGTGAGGGGAGACACACAACCGTCAGCTTCATGCCCTTTTCCCCCCTCCCCCGCTAGTTTCTGATACGGCTTCCCTGGATAGGGAATTTTATCACCCGTTTATAGCTCCTACTTTTAAATACGTAAATTGGAGTGCTAAATGCAAAATCATTAAAAGAAAAAAAAACGAAGTTGAAGGAGAGCGCTGATGAAACTTTTAATAATAACAAACGTTGTCTTTACCTTTACAGTTTCTGTCACGTATCAATCAAATCACGAATTTCGAATGCCAATATATACAACATACCTGCAGATCTGTTATCGATCGACTTTAGTTTTATTTCAAGCAAGCACCATGTACTCAAAAGGGCGTCAGCTCCACTAATAAGGATTAAGTATCAATTACTTTTTCACTGCTAGATTTTCTCACCTGAACATCGCGACATATTCTGCTATTTGTTCTGCCGAGGTAGCCCACTCGACAGTGTCCACAATTTTTCTGAAACGAAACAAAAATCAACACAGTTTGAAGGCGGTAGAGTTAGATGTCCGATTTCTCAATCCCTTTTGCTTTCCTTCCAGCAAATGTGTGGAGAACTCTTTAAGTTTCGTTTTGTAATACTCGGCTTTTCTAGAAATGGGTCATCAAAAAAAATGGCTCTCCTTAAAACTAACTGGACCATAAGACAAAGATCGTCGTAACAAATGCAATGCAACAACAGTTAACGAAATTGGAGTCTTAACTATGATCTTTCACTGTTTCATCTGTTCGCTTAAGAAGGCTAAACCGAGACTTTCTTGCCAACTAATCACTTGTAAGCTTGGAGTTCCTGTACCAGGTTTTCGTATCAATTTGAGAAACAAATGAGCATATTTTTTTACCTGTTAATCCTGTCGCCATAAGTAGTTTTGATAATTTGTCTCAAAATAACAACGATTCTTCTTCTTAACCACAGATTTCTGGAAAAAATACAATAGTTAAAAAAAGCTGTACGCAAACAGTCTCATTAAACAGACACCTTCTGCTCCGTCCTTAGTTAGTGCTATGAATATGTTATTAAGGATCTTGAGTAGGGGCGATGTGAACGTCGACGCGGACGTTTGGCAGGGAAAACCCCGCAATCAGCATGCGCACTACCATCGGCCCCGCTTTGGTAACGTCGTCTCGTTCGAGCCGAACGTAAAAACAGCCGTTTTGTTGTCGTGGAGGAAGCCTTGGAATTGACTGCAAAATTGAGGATCTATGTTGCGGAAATGTCACAGTAAATACTATGAACTGCTCAAAATCATTAAGCTTAGGCAATGCTCTGCTCTAAAAGCTACCGTTCGGCCAGTATTTGGTTGTTTATCGCTTGTTTTTGCCCACCACCGAACGATCGATCGTAAGGTCTAAAGATCGACAACGGCGATGACACCGGCAACCTTTCACCCCAGGCTCCTGAAGTCGGCATCGACGTTCTCATCGTCTCTACGTAAGGTACCAACTACTTACTACTTAATAACTTAACAAAAATTGTTATATGTATTCTCTGATGTATCAAAAAGTAATGAACAAAAGCAAAGAAATACAGGATACCATACAAGAGATGATTACCACAACCTTTCGGGAAAGATCCCATGCCTATAATATGATGCTACAGTGGTTTTCTAGAAATAAACCAGCTGCATTTTATTTTCAACGTGTCACGCAACTATCACCATAACACGCTACTATCGCCATGTCACGCCGTTATTACCACATCACGCTACTACCAGCATGTCACATCGTTATCATGTCACGCTACCATCACCACGTCACGCTACTATTATACACGTCATACCGCTATCACCATATCACGCTGCTATCACAATGGCACGCTACTATACTATGACAATGTCACCCTAATATCAATCAAAGGGGCTATGTACCAACTCATTCATATTTGGGTAATATTTTCTGTGAGTATGGAACTGAAATTCAATATTGTCCTGTTCATTTACCACAGTTGTTTATTTTTTTAGGGCAATGAGCAAAAACGCCTGTTATTTATCAAATCCCGGGTCGTAATTTACGAGTTGGTCCACAGCTAGGCAGACAATTCTCTCCATAAAGAGTATATTTTCCTCGTGTGAGCTCCAAAACACGAAATAAAGATATATTAATAAAGTTCAGTTCCTATGGTTTTTGTGTTGTCTTGAATGGTTTGATGGGGTTTTGGGATGGTTATTTTGTCGCTTGTTGTTGACGCTCGCCAGAGACTATATATCGGAGTGAGTAAAAATGGCTTTTGCCTTTGGCTCGATTCTGACTGATTTTACTTTTTGTTGTTTTTCCTTTATTTTGCGTGTCGAAGTTTGACCGGAATGTGTTATTATTCATGCGAGATGTGTTTGAGCTGCGTGTCAGAAACAAAGAATGCGGACAAGATACTTATCGCTTGTTCGTTGGCTACAATTACAAAGGTCAATTTTGGCAATCGTAACTGACTTGTGCGAAGCTGGAGATCAACCCTACGTGAAGCTTTGACGACTTTGGGACTGATTTTATGATATGTTTCCGCATTGCAATTATTACCTTTTTGCCCTTCTGCATAACACGCTTTATTTATTTTTATTTGGGTCGTAGGGATTTTGACACTGCTCTATCCCTCCTTCGCCTTTTGTTTTATTTTATATGCCACTTAATAAAAACATCACGTCGAGATCTACACTTCCTTTCAAGATGGTTGTCTCCTTGTGCTCAAAAGGAATCACATGATTTGGATCAAATTTATATCTGTCCACAATTAAAACTCCAAGGGCACTTTCTCCACACTGCAATAACTCATTCGTTGCGCATGCGCGCATATGAATGAGTTAAAAAACACGCTGCTATCACTATGTCACGCTACTATCGCCACGTCACGCTACTATTACATGTCACGCCGCTATCACAATATCACGCTGCTCTCACAATGGCACGCTACTATACTATGACCATGTCACGCTAATATCAAAAAGGCACGCTGCTATTACCATGTCACGCCAATATCACCATGTCACGCTACTATCACCATGTCACGCTGCAATCACCATGTCACGCTGCTGCAACTAATACTTAATATTTGCCAACTCACCTGTCCTTTAGATCGAATATTTCGTCCATAAGTAGAAGTAAGATTCTCAGTGGAATGTTATCCTCTTCCTGATGGAAAAAACGGAAGCAACAGTAAGAGCTTTAAAAAGCTTCAAAAAGGCACCTAGGTATCACTTAAGCCCCATTAACAACAGCAATTTTTCCTTAACAAGTTTGCCTTGACAAGAAAAAATTGCTCATGCACTTAGATATAGAAAAAAATGGCCATACTTACCTTGTTAAAGAAAATCTGGCATGTCATGGCAAGTCTGAAATTTGCTCGTATAGATGGACAACAAAGAAAATGTGACAAGACTGTGATGTCAAAAGACAAAACTGAAAACTTGTCAAGCAAAACTTGCTCGTCGTCTACACGAACAAGGAAACCTTGTCAATGAAAAGTTGTAAAGGAAAACTTGTTGATCATTTGCACGAGCAATAAAAATTGTTAAGTAATTTTGCCAAGGAAAAATTGCTCGTGTAAATTGGGCTTTAGTAATTTCTCTTGTTGGGTTACCTCGCCATCAATGTCGGCATACAAATTCCTTGATTCTTCTTTAAGGTCTCGACGGTGAGCTCCAGGCTGAAACAATCACAAGAATGGTTGTCGTTAACAACTAGCAATGACGTAAAAACAATTTTCGATAAGTAACATCAAGAAACACCGTAATGCCAAAGGAAGATTTTCGAATATTTAATACTTAATATTGTTTAATTTGTTGACTTTTGTGGACTGAATTACGTAACAATTATAACACAACAGTTTTTCTGATGAAAAATTCTTTATTGTCGCTTACTTTTTCTGAGTAACCAAATCGAAGGCGTGGGTCATAGCTTGAAGATTCTAGCCTACACAACCGCGGTTCTTCTACGAGAATGCTACCAAAACATCAAAGAGTAGCCTGCGTAGCACGCAGACTGAAGTTTTTTTTCAATTTGCAACAACTGCCCGTATGGATGTCCTCTCTTTGATTAGCCTGCGTAGCAAGCGTTTCCGTTGATTTATGGAGATTTTCTTTTTTGGCTGCGTAAAAATTTGGGCGATAGAGAAAATAAACCAAAGGAGAAAAAAAACCCTCCCCCGTCCACTCCTTGCGTTTTTTTGCCATCGCCCCAATTTTCGCGCGGCCAAAAAAGAAAATCCCCATAAATCAACGGAAACGCTTGCTACGCAGGCTAATCAAAGAGAGGACATCCATACGGGCAGTTGTTGCAAATTGCAAAAAAACTTCAGTCTTTATTAGGTTTCAAATAGCAAAGCCAATTCAAACTCAGATATTGGTGTAATTGGAAGGAGGAACCTCCAGTGTTGGAGAGTGATCATAAACCAGCTCACATACTTCCCTGCCCTAGAATCGAACATGGGTTACATTGGTGAGAGGGCTGCGGTCTGCCACTACGCTTTCCTAACGGACTAAAAAGATGCTCAGGAAATACACTTTAGGATAATTCATAAACAAAAATACTAAGTACGAACTGGTAAAAATCGGGATTATCAAACAACCTTTGCAAGAATTCTTTGTATTCCTCCAGACATCTTATTGAAGCCGTCCGGTACAGTCTTGATAGCGTGGGAAACTTGACGGATTGGCGCGACAATCGTATCAACCTAAAATTTATTAAAATAAATTTCCACATAAAAAAAATATTGAATGCAAAAACGAATTAAAAATCTTGCCAGAAGCCATGTGATCACCAATTTGTAAATTTTGTTCCACATTAGGCGTTAAAATGGTCGCCATCTGGAACTAGTTTGGATACTTGTGTGGCTTAATGACCCTAAGGCCTACAATGGCAAGATGCTACATCCTGGGTCCAGTTGTTCAAAGGCTTATTAGGGTTAACCCAGGGATAATTTTTTAACCCAAGTTCTTGTTACCAGCCTTATAGATACTTACTCAGAGCTGTAATTTTGGTATATAATCAATTTATTTCCTTGGTAAAGCTGAACTGTATTTTAAAACAGCTGTAAATCATTCCTTGAAGAGGAAATTCCGTTGCTTGAATTTTGGCTAACTCACTTTTGAACAATCCGGCCCTGACTAGTACAATGCGCCATTACTGGGAGGAAAATAATGAAATGGCAAAACTAGTGAGTTTCTAACATTCTCCAGAGCAGTATGTCCACGAACACCCATTTTCGAGTAGCTTGAATGAGCTAGTTTCTGCGAAGCCCAACGGGAACACACAAACAAACACGCACCAAAATAGTGGTTAATCCCAACTTGTCAGTTTCAGGCAGACCAGTTGGCTATTAACAAGCGTATTGGGTTTTACTCTGGGATCACCAAAGATGAATCCGGAGAGTCAATAGAGGGGAATTTGATACCGAGGCAACCGCATGCAAATCCGGCACCTTAACTACTGAGCTATCCTGCTTCTCGAAATCCAAAAATCTTTGAAAGCCACAAGATTCAGCATCCTCACTCAGATCAGGAACACCAAATCGGGAACATGCAACGCGAGGACGATGTGTTGAGACAGGGAAATCCCACCAAAGGTGACGAATTACACCATTTCTAGCCAAACGCCGATCAAATTCAACTAAGTCAAAAGCAATTTGATCCACCTAACGAAACATACGAAGCAATAGGCCTCAAAAAATATAAACTGCCCCCAAGGAGAAGTCTATGTCGTTATAATTGAAGAACTACTAATGGATCTTCCCACCTCAACCTCTCGAGTTTTAGATATCCACTTCCTATGATTATCAGCTTCATTATCATTTTCTAGATAAAATTTCGCTCCGCACCGTTTTTGGAAAATTTAACAACGATTCACAGGAGTCAAAGTGTTGGGTGCAATAGAAAACACTGACAACTGATGGCGCACAACTCTCTTAAAAGAAAACTAATAGCTAACAAACTTGCTACATACTAATAAACATTACTCAAACTCATCTGCCTTGCTCATGCCTTTCTCATTTTTCGCCTTTTTCATTACCTGTTTGTGCTTGTGTATCTATCAATTGTTCGTATTTTCCTTGAGTCAATAATCCAGCCTTAACTAAAATTATGTACTTATCTCTGATCCAAATTTTGTCGTGAAAGTTTTAAGTGCTACAGTTCGATTGGTTCTGCTATTCCAAAGGACCTATACCTGCAAACCGATGATCATCACCCTCAAAACCATCACCAGTTTTTTGCTTGGTTCAAACATATATTTGTATTAAACATTTAGACTGAGTACATATGTACATATAATTAACAATCCAAATACTAGACGTTATTATTTGGATACCTTTCTTGCGAACTGTCCTTTCTCTCGTGTGTAGCTGCCGTAGTCTAGGAAAGAGGCAACAATCTCAAACATTCCCGGATGTTGACCAAGCAGCTCGGATGACAACAGAGTCTAAGAGACAAAACAATAGGCTTTTTGTAGTTAGAGGTAACGTGACCACACCTACCTTTTATTTAAAAATTAATTAGCTATGTTTAAATGATGTTCAAAAACGGAAAGATCAGGTCAACATTAGTTAGAGGGCATTGTTTCAAGTCTCGACGTTTAAGTACTTCAAAAATGGCAGCAAATATAAAACCAAAATTTTTCTAAGTAAATGTATGTGAAAGTGGTACTGGAGAGCAAGATTTGATTTCCAGTCATACAAATTGTAAGAAAATATCCCATTTTCTGTTACTCGCCATTTCTTACATATTTGAGGTCAAAAGCTTAAAATTTGCCTTTTTACTAATGTTAACCTGCTCTTTCCATTTCTGTGGATGCCATTTTGTCGTTGCTGATTGATTTAAGGTAGATGTGGTCACGTGACCCCTAGCTGCAAAGAGCCCATCGCAAGAAACTGTTAATCTGCTTCAATCCAGCTTAAATTAGTCCCATCGGATAAGGAGTGAGTGGGTTTGCGTTTCATTGGACAATGTTTTTAGTCACAAGGGGGTGGGTCATGAGCCTAGGACTGACTGAGATCTTGACCTAATTTCCTTGATTTGGTTAATGTATTGAACACCTTAACCTGGATCCATAGTTTTAGTAGAGATTGATTTATGCTTTTTGAATCTCTTTTGTGGGATTATCTCAATCTAATTTACGCTTCTTCATTATGTGGCCAGACAAAATCCTTCAATCTGATTGGATAAGAGCAGGGTTCTTTGTTAACGACCACGGTCATGGCAAACCTTTCTTTGTTTTTACCGCCTAGTATGTTTTGCTATCTTTAGATTTCTAACTAATATCGAAAAACCATGTAATAAATTAAATAGTCTATTAAGGTCATTCCCCAGTTTTGCATTGCGCATCTTTACGTATTAGAAATTTTAAATTTTTTACACATTTTTATCATGTTCTAGTGAATGTTGAGCTCTCGAAGACATATCGAAGACATATGCAAAAAAAATTTGTTCCAGTCTTCCCTCGGAAATGGGGAAAACAGCACATGTTTTGACGGTTTTCCTAGAGTTTCTCCTAAACAAGCATGCTATCCCACAATATTTTTTCGTCAATCAATTTTAACAGGACTCTTTGAAGAGAAAAAATAGGGAAAATTTCAGTGTTGCAAATGCGGTAAAATATGAAAATCATAGACGAGAGTAAACTGTTTCTTTAGGTACAGGAACCATAGCATGAAAATTCCTCCTTATCAAAACTATTTTTGCTGAAAATCCCAAAAAAGAAATATTCTCCTAATCCAGAAGAAGTCCTTACGTTACAGTCCTTTACTTTACTTATGCTCCTCGATGAACATTATCTTTGTTGGCACGTGAGGAAACTGTAGTTTTAACTTCAAGCTTACAATTAAAGAAAAATAGCCCTGGAGAGTATGTTTGTGTCATTCATATTTCAAAAATTGACATGGGTACACCCCTTATTTATTCTATTCTTATAGCTTTCATATAACCATTAACAAATGGCGAAAGTTTGACAAAAATCTCGGTGTAGGTTCTATTTCAATGGAATGACCTTAACCTAATTCGCTCTGCCTTAACTGAGATATCTCAGACCTCGCTCTTATGGTATGAATATTGCTACGCTCGGTCCGTACGTCAAACCCTTCGCCTTAGATTTCCTAAGTAAAGACCTCGCTTTGGGTTAATAAGTCCTTTATAACAATAGCCATTTCATTAATTTTTTAGTGGTTCAGCTCAAGTTTCCTTCCCTTTCCTACACTCCCTAAACTCCCTAAGTCCTGCTAAAACAATTGTACATTATATCATATTAACTATAATATACTGATTAAGATTAATAATTCCTTTGTGAACTTACGCATGATTGCATTTGACTGAGGAAATCATCTCAGGACTTTTCGATAAAACACATTCTGTTAATAATTTAACGAGTTGCTATTGATTTGAACTGTCGATAACTAAATAACATATTCTACACCACTACCTAGATTTTCTTGTCACCTAAATGTAGTTAAAAATCAAACTCGATTTCAGGTATCTTTATGAAGCTACACACTGTCATACCACACACTAACCTGTTATTATACATGAGGTTTACACTATCGATATCACACACAAACCTGCTATTATACATGAGGTTTACACTACCGATATAACACACTAACCTGCAGGTAGCTATCAAGTGCAGCTCGTCGCTTCTCAAGAAATTCTTTCTCCATATTGCGGAATGTTCTTTTAGCAGGTAATAGAAGGGAGGGGATTGATCCAAACTGAAAAAGATTATAATATATTGGTATACGTACATGGAACACAACACGTATGTTATTTTTCAATTACAACCAACAACAATAAATACTTAGAAGAAAAATCATAACAACGTAAGATAACGAAATCTATCTGGAATATTTTTAGTGATCGACCTTTTCCTAGGGTAGTTCATGTATAGCAAAGAACATCTGTGTTGATTCGTCTGTAACTAGGAATATCTTTGGTGTTTCATCTGTATCTTGAAATCTTCAAGATTAACGTATCTAGCTTGGAGCATATAAAACGATTAATTGAAACACTGGGGTACCTAGAGTGTTTCGACGTCACACACAATATAGCTTGTATTTGTTTCAACTTATTACTTGACTCTATACACCACCACAATTATCATTTTCATTATTGTTAACCAATAATCGTTACCATCATAATCCTCTTTTGCGTCATCATCCTCAATCGAAAAGACTTCTTGTAGTTTTTATTTCAAAACGAAATTCCAGCACCAATACCTTTTCTTTAAGGTGAAAGTGTAAATCATCAAAATCGCTATATCTACGATAGACAGTCCATGAAGACGTCCCTGAACCAGTAGCGCGAAATACAGCAATGGCGTACGTTGCAAACGACTTGCCTCCTTCTTTGCATAATCCTTTAATATAGCGTACAGGAGAGAGACAGTTAACACAATTAATATTTCAAAATAGGATATTTGTTTGGCAAGCACATATCACGGCTGGTTCACAAAATAAAAGTTAGTTCGTGTTCATTTCACTTTTCGCTGGTAAAGAAATAGTTCTGTACGCAAAACTACTAACGGTTAGATATTCATCGTGTCAGTTTTTACATGTGGTCTAAATCTGCAAAAGATTATTTTTACGTTTTGACGGGCAACCAAACCATTCAGTCCACATTTCATGCTTTTAGCTCTAAATACGCCGAATGGGGTAATGCTAAATACTCCCAACTAGAAACCCATTATCTCAATATAACTAGTTTAGGAGAATTTAGCTTTTCATCTTCAGTTGTTAACTTTGTTTTATTAACTCCTTCAGGCTCAGATCGGCCAATGACGTGTTGCCTAATTCTCCCAACCAGAACACCGCCCTACCCTTTTCATGTTACAAATTTAGGAGAATTCGTTTTTTTCTTCAGTGGTTTGCTTTGTTTGATCAATTTCCATTTTCTCATTACCGAATTTCTTATTTTGTATGTGTTATGTAAGGAGATGTTAGCTCTTGATAAAATAGCTGGGACTTATAAGAGTTCATTTGTTCCTCTTTCAAAGCGTACAAAAGAGGTTCTTTAAATAAAGACCTTAACTGGTTTGCTGGCATCTTGGTGACCCTACTACTTGACAACCTCTAGCTGGAATAAAATCTATATTTTCATCGAAAGAAGCTTCTATGATGAATAAACTGTACTTCAAAATGTCTGAACCTTAGATTTTAGGCTAGGTTCAGACATTTTAGACTGTTAAATTAAAGATTTTGCGCATAGTATACCACAAAAGACTACATATAGCAGATGCGCGTAATATCTTGTGATCCCTTCTTTTCCCTTTATACCTGTGCTACTTAAAACAAAACACGAAACTTCCCTTCTTTGTACTGACCTATTTGCGTAACGCTAGCATTAAAGCGAACATCTTCATCAGGTGACCACAAGACGTGACTAGCAGTACATGCCTCTGAAGAATCTGCCTGAAACTTTGATCAGTCATTAATGTTAGTTAGAATGACACCTTACGATTCACATAGTTATATAAGAAAAGACTTCAATGGCTACCTAAGGAAGTTAAAAAAGTAACTCATATCGGAATAGAACAAATGTTTAATTCGATCAACGCGATCATCTTCAGAGAGGTCAAACTCTGAAATGCTGTTATTAACCAAAGCCAGTATAAGAGAAATCGAGAAAGAAAAAACCCAACTGCCCCGAACTGGAATCGAACCCACAACACCCCGATTACATGGCAAGTGCTCTAACCACTAAGCTATCGAGACATCTACAGTGGCAGAGAAAGAACTAACCAACCTAAGACAAGCCAGGCAACCCCAATCCCAGTCCCCCACCCAGCAAGAGCCAATGCCTCATGCACAAATTTCTTGATCAAGATGCCATTTTCCTTTAGCTGTACATTAAACAGATATATAATTGAGATTTTGAAGGGTTTTTTTGCGATATTTGAGAACTTTTTGACTCAATTTCAAGTGCTAGAGTGTTTAAACCAAGAAACTTGATTAATGTAATTTAGATTTCTCGAGGCCACTTATGACGGCTTTAGATAAGTTTTGAGCTACTTCGATGTGGCAAAAGCATGCAATACAATCACCGTACCTCGGGCACATCAAACTCGCTATCAGCCAAACTTCTGACTTCATCTGAAATGTAGAAAACAGTAAAAACCGTTGAGTCATCAAGTTTCAGGATACGGAGTGAAAAAAAACAAGACATTCGATAGAGAGACAGAAATGAATTCATCCGCCTGGTTCAGCTGTAAATTGTGGACGTCAGCGCTGAACTCACGCAATTGGTTTTAATTTTTGCGAGTGGAGAAAACCAGTAGTGCTTATCAAGAGCTCAATGAAATATGCTTGCGTTTGCAGTAGAGGAAACTCACCTTCATCCACAGCTGAAATCGAATCTCCATCTTCTGCAAGCAGAAACAAAACGAAAAGTGTTGTTTGTCAATTAACCCATTGTTACTCGGTCAGTTTATCAAAATCTCATTTCTTGCTATACATAAGACATAAAAATTAAGTTATTTGTAATGAGAGAGCTGGAGTTGAACTGGTAAACTATTGCAGATTAAAAGTGAAATTCTCCCAAACTTGTTCATTTTTTTAAAAAACCCAAACTTTACACTTCTTTACACTTAATTTATCTTTAAAAAAATTATCAGATTTTTTTAAAAGAATAAAGTAAAAGAAAAGAGGTTATGGCAAGGAATTTCAAAGTTTTGAACCTTGGAAAAGTATATGAATCCTAGTTGGGAGAATTTAGCGGCACAACATTTGTCGTGTGTTTGGGGCTGAAAGGGTTAATCACAATAATGTTTCAAAGCATAGAGTGTATAAATATAGCTTAATAGTAGAACTATTTGATTGCAGGAGATGTGTGGCAAGATTATAATTACACCAGTGTAGGTTCATTCTTTAACATAAAAAAAGCAGCAAATTATTACTGTATAAACGAGATTCTAAATAAGAGCACTTCATTTTATTATTATCCATTTTTACTTAAAACAAAACATTTTTTCAATTTTTTAGCCCGCTTGCATTCGGTGGGGTGTTCTTAGTCAAACGTGGAAAACTCACAGGCTACGCCGTCGCCGCCATCTTAGATTTCACGGTTGAGCGACATTGGGTTCTAGCGAAAATGAAGGACCGACCCAATGCCGCTCGACCACAAAATATCAAGATGGCTTTAACTCTGTGCCCTGTGAGGTTTCCGCGCTAAAAAGAAACACCCAACCGCCTGCAAGCAAGTTATCAATTTTTCAATTCGTTTTACCTGATTTTTCCTTTAGAATGTCTAGGTCAAACAGACACCTGCATGGAAGAAATCTAAAATAAGTAGTAGCAGTACCCTTTGTTCTTACACCCGTAGAATTTTCTATCTAATATGCAACAAGGCTACTTTACCATAAACTGGAATCTCAAAAGACACTTCCTAACCTCAAAATAAATGGTGTTCGGTTACATGGACAACATGTGATTTTTGCAATATGCTATACAACTTTGGAGGCAGCGTGGTTCAGTGGTTAGGGTGCCGGATTTTCATGCGTTTGTACCGAGTTTGAATCTCCCTTTGATCTCTAGCTTTATTTGGCTTCGGTGATTCCAGAGTCAATCCACCACGCTTGTAAACAACCAACAGGTCTGCCTCCAATCAGTTGGGATTCTTAAATGTAGTCGTGTTTGTTTAGGAGTAACTGTCCCTGCCCTGTGTCTCGAACCCTGCCACTGTGGCAAAACTGATTAAACTATGGTTACCTTTCCTGTTAATCGTTCAATTTTTATATAAAAATCTATACTTCAAAATTCTGAAGACTTACCTTATATAACTCTGGCTATTCAAAAATGCTCCATAAAAGCGTTCTTCACTAAGAATTTCATAAACCTGAAAGAGATACAATGTAAAACGTACTCGTGAACAGATCACAAAGGTAATTTTACTAAACCTTATGGTATAACTCAGAAGCAACGTCTGTTTTTAGAACTGACTAGTACATCATCTCCAAAGGCGTGATAAAAAAAACCTATAGTACCATGCATAAAAAAGCACTCAAAAGTTTGATCATTAGATGCTTGAAGTACCCTGAGCAGCAAACGTACCTTCATCTGCGCGTCATCAAAACACGCCGGAGATAGCGTTTTATTGTTCACACTCTTGAGTGTACTCTTCAGTAAATCTTTGGGCAGAATCACTCTTGGTTCGGCCTTTAACAACAAAGCACGTGAAACAGATCAACGCTTGCTTCAACTAAAAAATAGTCTAGACAACATTCAGTAATATTTCCTTGTGCCGTCCCAAGGAGGAATCCAAGGTTTGTCATGACAAGAAATAAGAGGATTCTCGATTAAGATGGGGTGGGGTAGTTAACAAAAACAACCCCAAAGTGATTTTAAGAATCCCTAGAGCCCCTCCTTGTCAATACCAATAAAATGTAAACATCTTCGTTGCTATAGAAATTTGGAAACAATTTTTTACGTCGCCATTTATCTATGTTCTAGTCCTTTATTGCGCTAATGGTTCTACTGAAATAGCGTTATGTGTAAAGTAATGATAAAACTTATTGTTACTATTATTTTACTACCATTTATAATATCATTTATTCTTTCTTGTCTTAATTCGTAATGCATATATGTTAATACGAGAAGATAAACTACTGTCGTTGCTGTTGTCGTTGCTGTTGTCGTTGCTGTTGTCGTTGCTGTTGTTGTCGACTATTATCAACATCTGTTGTACCATTGGCACACAATTAGCAAACTTAATTACTGTCTTCAAAATTATGCGTCTTTTCCTTGATTGCTTTCAGTAACCTTTGTACTTCTACAATTAAGCATCTTACCTTGTCTGAAAGATATTGCTCGTATATACTCATGGCAGCTGTTCGAATTGATTCAATATCGCGGCCATAGCCAGCCTGCAAGCACAGATAACTTAAAGTTAGACGACCATACGAGACAAAAATTTCTGTAATCAAATATATAAAGGCAAAATATAGAAAAACTAAGTACGTTTTCGTATAGTTTTAAACAATAATTACCACGTGCTGTAAGTTAAATTAGCAAAACTTCCTCTTAAAAAACGGCCGGCGTGGACTTCATCTTTAATGATACTCACGAAAGTTCTTGCGTGTAGATTAAAAACTGACAAAATAATATGCATTTATCCAAGGCAGTAACAGTGTGTGCACGCAAGTTTAGTTCAGGTAGTAACACTTGTGACTGCCAAGCGTGAGGGCTTGGGTTCAATCTTCTGCCTCATTCATACGGCCATCTGCGCCACACTGTCAAACAAGTGTATTCAGCCGTGCCCTAAATACTATACAAGGCCTTCAAAAGAATCCAAACACTCATTGAAAAGAGTATATAGTAGGGTTGCGATCCGGTGTTT
Source organism: Hydrozoanthus sils (assembly GCA_027575215.2). NCBI lineage: Eukaryota > Metazoa > Cnidaria > Anthozoa > Zoantharia > Hydrozoanthidae > Hydrozoanthus > Hydrozoanthus sils. The sequence continues at coordinate 10,888 of JAOBRD020880722.1, read as the reverse complement.
GGTAGGTTGACAAAGTTATAAATAACACTATTAGGTCTGTATTACAGTTTTTAATTATTACTACTGTAAATTGGTTATCATCATCATTATTTCATTACATAAAACTCAATCGTTACAAATAGCAAAGACACTTCTCTAACACCACGATCCAATAAAATGTTTGGGTGAGACGAACTCCTCTTGAATCATGACTGAATTCTGGTACTAGTGAAAAAACGCCATTATCCCTTACCAGTTCTTCCTCTTTAGACCCAGAAATTGAATGATGTTCGCGAATGAGCTGTTGTTCCAGTTTAACCGAGAGTTGCTGTTCTGCGGTTACTCGGTAACCCTTTGAAATTAAACACGAATAATTACTCTCTAACTCACTCTCTTAAAATGGTGTATTTTTCTCTAATCCAAACGTTTGTTGGTGAAAATTATAAACGCACCCTAGCTTGATTGGTACTGCCATTCTAAGCGGGCCGTACCAAAATAAAGGTTCACATCTCGCATCAGCTACCACTCTTAATAGTAACAGTTTCTCTACAAGATGTCTAGTTAAGTTTTAGTACCGATATTAAGGTATCAGAAAGGTTTTAGGTTCGTTCTTAGTTTTTCTTTCGTAGCGCGCAGCATACTTTTTACCCCTTATGAAAGTATACATTTTCTGTAACCTTAATAGTTTCTCCGTTCAAAAAAGTTTTTTTCCTCATAAATGACAAAAAATGATTTGTCTTACAGGCCTCTGTTTCTGAGGCAAGCATTTCCAAACAAAGAGCTCCACCTCAAAAAATATCAAACGCAATGACATCAACTACAAGTCGAATCAGTTAGCACAAAATGGCCGCCAAAACGGTACCAGGCTTTTGCGGATTAATGCTTCATTAGTTTGTAATCGCAGTTCAAAATTTACGCGCCTTCTTAAAACAAAAAAGTTCAGGAAAAAGCCAATAATTTCAAATCCAGGCAAAATACCGCAAAACGCTAGCACCGTTTTTTGTACCAAGTATCTTGCTATCTTTGTGCAAAATTTCAGCAAGCTGCGAACAATACTTTTCGACTTGGAGCTTTTTAAAGTAGCAGATTTTGCATTTTTCGAACTACGAGAAAAAGCGAGAAAAAAATTTTGCTTTTGACTTCGTCTGTGTAAACAAGACTAATTGGATATCTGAAGCAATTAGAAAGTTATCCAATCGTAGTAAGCGGCAGAAACATGAAACTCATTTGAATTTTATCATCTTGTCAACTTACTGCGAATGCAAAAAGCCAGAACCATTTTAGGCTATCTGCATTGTTTTCCTCGCCGGAGCGAACACACATTTGACAATGAGCTCTCAAAAATCTTTCAAGTCACGAAGGAGAAGAAAGAAAAAGGAGGAAGAAGAACAAGTGGATGTTGAGGTATTGAAAGGTCGCCACTTTAACGCGATAGCTACTTGCGGGTAAGTGAAAATGATTTGAAAATATCAGTGACTGCCAAGCTTTTGCCTATTAAAATTTGAACAGAGTTGTGCTTGGTGTTTTTCACGAAATGCAATCGCTAAATATGGCTATATTTCGCTTCTACTAGATACGACGGGGGCAGTTTCTTTTCAGCATTGTAGTCGAGTACACTGAGCCAACGAAGCTAAAAGATTCAAGCCACCGGAAAGAATCTCTTCCCACGACTGCCCAGACCTCAGGCTATTTTTTTTTGCTTGCTCGACATTCAAATATCTTAACTCTAACAAACTATTATGACAAGTGCTTATAGATATCAGAACTTCGACCACAAAACTTTACATGTGAACTCTCCGAATCTCCAACGATAATGATACGTCAGTTTCTTGGGCAACAGGCAACGTTTTGTTTTATGACGTGTCACGTGTCACACTTCAATCGGCGGCAAATGTGTGAAAGGAAATTGTCATCAACATATCAGCAGGCTTCAAGTACTCCGGAAGCGAAAGCAAACATTGCAATTTCAAGGCAAAATTTATTATTCCCCATAACTTGAAAACCAAAGGTCATTTTTCGAACGTGTTTTCACAGTTACTTAGATAAATCTCTACAGATCACGTTTGGTTAATATAAAAAAAATTCGAAGTTTTGGTGTCATAAAACCATTCTGATACCTTAAGAAAGAAATATCAAATTTATATTATACCAAGAAATGATTTTATATCAAACTATTAACTGTACTAAAGGTATAAACAAAGAACTGTTGTTGTATAAGTGTTCTTAACTGCAATTCTAGGAATACTCAAGGAGAGACTGGGAATACTTTGAAGGGATCCTAGGCATACACTGAAAGGTATTCTAGGATTGCTCTGGAGTCTTGTAACATCTCAAATTAAGCTTCCTTAGCTTACAGAACAATTATCTTCCAATCATACATTCAAGTGTATACGCTAATAGCTTTAAAATCTTTTATAGATATGGACAAAGATCTCTTCAGTATCCAAACTTTCTCGGTTTTCCTCAACTACGAACACTATAGGAGGTATTCTAGGAATACATTTGGACGGATTCTAGGAATACTTTTGATAGATCCTAGGAATACTTTTGAAGGGAACCAAGGACCACTATTGAAGGGATCCTAGGAATACATTTGGACGGATTCTAAGAATAATTTTGAGAGATCCTAGGAATACTTTTGAAGGGATCCAAGGAAAATTCTTGAAGAGATCCTAGGAATACTTTTGAAGGGATCCTAGGAACACTCTTGAAGGGATCCTAGAAATACGTTTGGAAGGATTCTAGGAATAATTTAGAGATCTAAAGAATACTTTTAAAGGATCCTAGGAGCACTCTTGAAGGGATCCTAGGAATACTTTTGAAGGGATCCTAGGAACACTCTTGAAGGGATCCTAGGAATACATTTTGAAGCATTCTAGGAATACTTTTGAAGGATTCTAGAAAAAATTTGGTATAACGTACCTCAACTGTCAACCAGAAATACAAGTAGACCTGGGAGTTTATTCCGTCCATAAATTCTACAATGTTCAAGCAATCAAAGGGTTATCACAGTGAGCCAGTTGGTCATGTACTCTGAAGTTCCAACACAAACAGTGCTCACATCTAGAGAAACCCGTTGTATCCCTATTTCAATACTAAATTATTTTAAATCTGACATACGACCTTTAAATTCCGGTCCAAAAAAGGGGAATAGCAAGGATATTTTAAGTAATAGGAGCCAACAAAACAAAATGGTTAAAACTTCATAGTAAACATTGATACGGTAATGAGAAAAATCTAATTTTAGGGAGTTTAAATGGTCAGAGATTTTCCTCAAAAGATAAATTGATCCAAAGTACAATAAGCAGCAAATTCAAAAGAGCTATTTTTGCAGGATTGACATGCTTACCAATGAAATACGACAGCGCTGTATTATTGTCGAGTATCTCTTGTAGTAACAATGTGGGTAGGGGCTGGTTTGGGACGAGCAATTTCCCTAGCTCCTGCTGATCCTGTGAAAAACACATCCGTCAGTAATCCTCAAGGAGAATCACTCAAACCAAGTTAACTAAACTAAATAAAACGAATACTGCAACATAAAACAGAACGAAATGAAAGGAAAGAACAGACTATAATAGAATAGAGTAGTATGAAGTAGAATGGGATAGAATAGAACAGAATAGAATAGAACAGAACAGAACAGAATAGAATGAATGAAATGGAATGCAATGGAATAGAATGGAATGCAATGGAATAGAATGGAATGCAATGGAATGCAATGGAATGGAATACGATACAATACAATACAATACAACAGAATTGAATAGAATAGAATAGAATAGAATGGAATGGAATAGAATGGAATATATAAGAACAGAATTCAATGTAACAGAATGGATTAGAGTAAATTAGAACCAATTTCTTGCTTTTTGAAAACCAACAAAACAACTTTTATGATTTCATAACGGAATAAACTATAATAATTATGCTTATATTTCTAAAGTTGAAACCAACGAATTGAAACAACAAAAGACGTACTATTGGAACGGGAGGCAACTCTCCATCGCCATATTTCAGCCGTCTGATCTTTGCTTCACACATCCTCTTTACAAACAACAAACTGCTGAGCTGTTGCCTGACGGCTGCATCGGCCGCGCCTGGGGTCAAATGTTGCAAGTATTACGTAGTTTAGGCGAGTTGTTTGGAATTTATTAACAATATCTAATTTCCTGTATTTTCAAACACGAAGTAACAAGCATTGATTTATGTCTTATGCACTCTTAAAAAGATCAGTGTTCTAATTTTCGTCATTTCCAGTCTAAATGCTCTTTTTCTGTTATGCATGTTTCTTTTAACATTCATTACTTCCATTTAAAATAATGATAATCTCACTAAGGTCACTTTCCAACTGCTGTTTTGTCTGGCAAATGAGAAACGGTTCTAGTCAAAGCGAACAGAAAGAGCAAGGCACGCGTGTAATTTTCTTCCTGCCACAACCCGTTCATTTCCCGCGCTTTTACCGGAGAAATAGTCTGCCCACACCAGTTGCAATTAGATGTATGTCCCATTTGAGATATCAACTTTTCCTAGTTTCCAGGTCACTCTTTTTAGAAACGTTTTTTAAGCAAACAGCAGTCAAATAGCTCCCCATTTGAAGGGGGAGAATTTATAACAGCGTTCAAAAGTTTTAAGATGAACAAAATAAAATGTAAAATTGGTGCATGGAGCAATTACGTTGGAAAGCATAAAAATGAGAAAGATTGTGGACCAAATACTGATGCGAACTCTAAATCTTGGACAAAATGACATAACTGTAAGCCTAGTAAATAAACAACAGTCAAACTCTTACATCATACCTGAAACTTCTGAATCACGTGAGCGCAACTTTGCAACTTCAAAATCTACTTTGTCTTTCACCGCCTCAACATCGTCGACGCTGTCAACACCGACCCTAAATTTTGCACAAAAATTCGTTTAACAATAACAAATTCGTTTTGAAGTGATACTTCAAAGAAAGAAACTTTAAGTTAATAGAGCTATTGACGATACAATAAGCAGTTCCTTTTACGTTTACTAGAAGCCTTAAAAATCAAAAGTCCAAATCGAACCAATAACCACTAAGGGATAAAACTCTATCAGCTCTTCCAGTTCGCAGATCAAATTTCCTATGCTTTACTGTCGCAGAAACCATTTTACAAAACTATTCCATTAATTTGTGCGACAGTTGAAAAAATCCAACCACCCATTATGATCTTACCAATATATTCCTGCATTCTACATATTGTGTTTAATTACGATTGTTTATCCAGTTAGCATTCACAGAACACTTCTACGGTGATAAAATACCTTATAACAGTCAGGAATGCTTCTCTCGTGAAGGTAGAATCTTTGCACTGAAAAGATCAACGCACAATTGCAAGGGCAAATTAATTTGGGCAATTTCACCAAGAGTATTGTTACAACCTTAAGAAAAAAAATGGAAAAACAGAAAAGTCTAGCAATAAGAGTTTGAACATCCGAAACTGTATATAAACATTACAACGTAACCACACTATTACTGGGCGGCCTGAATTTAACAGTTGCCGAGTTCTTTTTAACAGAAAATCTTATTTTCTATCCGCAATATCAGGCTAGGAGTCGGTGTCTCCTCTAGGTCAAAGGTCAATGTTGGCCGTTTGAAGACACAAAACAATTAAAGGGATCCGGCACGATTCATTTATTTTGAAAAAAAAAAACGAGTAAAGAAAGCACTAACCAATCCCATGGAGGCCGCCATGTTGCATTGACGTCTGACGTCACAAAATGAAACTGTCAAAAGAATCATCTCAGTTGCCTTGTTTGGACTGTTTTATTGCTTGCATTTTTGTAAAATTATCCAATAGAATTAAAAACGTTTCTTTCCTTTTTAAGCAATTTAACAGAAAGCTATTATTTCTTCAATAACAAACTGCAGTTTCACATTGTGACGTCAGATGTCAGTGCAACATGGCGGCCTCCATGCGATTGACCATGGCTCGGTTCCCGTCAGCGACTTGGCTCCCCATGTGAGTCTCTGTAGCTCAGTGGGTAGAGCGTCTAATTTAATCGGTAATCAGAGGGTTGCGGGTTCGATTCCCGTCAGTGACTCAGAATTTTCTCTGAGCTTTCAACTTGCAAATCAAAAATTTGTTCAACAATAAAGTATACTAGCGAATGTTATCGATTAAGATTTATATTGAGAACTTTAAAAAATACTAAAATTACTAATGACGATAATGATAACAGTAATTTAATGCTAATAATAATAATAAAACTGTAAGAAAACCTTGCTTTAAATTATAATGGCTGTTCACGTTTTCATAATTATCCTATTGAAAATCAGGAACCGAAAGATCTTCTTACCGCCCAAGCGATGGTCTGGTTGATGTAATCTGGGTCACTTATCAGAGCAACCGATGGAAACAACACACACGTAGCTATCAGCTCCTGGTCGGGTCGAATATTAAGAGCGCAAACGTCAGTTAACGGTAAAGAATTATAATTCTTGAATGCTGCAATTTAAGCAACTGATGTAGTAATTCAAAGTTTACCGCGTGATCAATAATTAGAGAGCTTCAGACTCGACAACGAGTACGGGAACGAGTACGAGTTTTTCCCATTTGTCATACTGTGTGTGCCGGAATTGCGAAGAAATCACGTCATCTCGTTGCGTTGCCAAAATCTCGTGGTCCACGCGCCGAGTTTTTTTGCAAACCTCGTTGTAAACAAGACGACGACGACGAGTTCTGGCACCACAACGAGATGGCGTAATTTCTTCGCAACTTCTGGCACGTGCAGTATGACGAATGGGAAAAAAAACTTATACTCGTAGTTATACTCGTTGTCGAATCTGAAACTCTCTATTAGCTGATCTCGGACTGCCAAGTGTCAGCGAAGCTCCCGGTTCGATTCCCGGCCTTACCGAGAATTAAAAATATGTACGGCCTTCTTTCACTACACTTTCTGTCAGTGCAGGGTCGTTAAACCGTTGGTCTAGTCTTTCATCTTCTAGCGGAGAACTCAAAAGAATCCACATACTGATCGATAATAGCAAGGCTTCGACCTGGTCCTGGGTTTGTCCTTTAAAATACACGAACATCTTTAAACGAGAAATTAAAATGTGCATGCTCCTAGGTGATGCTTGTCTAGCTAGCAAACTGATTGAACTGAGTTAAAGTCGAGGGAAGCTGCTAGAAATAATACACGTCCAGTTCACTTAAGCAACCAATGATTCGTTGTCTAAAATAGAAAAATCGTACGGCCTGTAGCTTGGTTGTTAAGAGCGTCTGACCAGTAAGAGGATCGTCACTGGTTTGATCTTTTTCTGAGTAAAGCTTGTTTCAATGGATTTATTCATTTGCTAATTCTTTCTTCGAGCTTCTCAAAATTCTAAACAATAGAAAAATCTTCTAAGACTAAACCGATACAATCTGAGCTACACTAGACTACTAACACTACAATTCATTTTGTTTAAATAAGAAAAGACCGTGCTGCTATCCACTGACTAAAAATACAACACATAGGGCAACGGTGATGCGTACGAACATTGAATGAAACACATATCAGTTCTCATAAGTTAATTTTTCGTCCTGCTACATTTTGTGAACAGAAAAACGAATAGCAGTATCGAAAAAACGGTACCATAAGAAACTAGCAAACACAAGTTAAAGAGCAACCTTTTTTGTTATCTGGAAAAAAATATTTGGGTGAAGATTCCTTCTTCACTGCAAACGATCAATGGAAGTTATTGTGTCTATAGTCCAAAAAACTAAAAACTGATTTTCTTTGTTGTTGTTCAAGAGGCCAACAGCAGACGCGTGACCAACGTAAAGCATGTTCTGGAGCAAATGTTACCACCAATTTTAACAATTCTAAATGATTTTGTATTTGTTACTGAGATTATATAAGCATATTTTACTTTATCATGTACTAAAAAACATTTGGATTTAAGTTAAGATTCGTTCATTCAGAAGGATTGATGATTGAGAATCAAAAAAATGTGCTGTCTTAGTTTGCAATTGCTATATAATAATAAAATTGTGATTCAATTGTTTAAGGGAAAGTCTGAATATATAACAAAGCACTTAATGTATAATCCCTCAGGAAACAAGTCAGTTTTGTTTTCCCTCGAGTCCTGATGTTTCCCTCAACTTATTCTCGGGGAACACCGGGACTCTCGGGAAAACAATTTACTAACTGTTTCCTTAGAGGCTATACATTAAGTGTCACCGGTACAGTTAGCTTCAACTTTGAAAAAAGTATGAGGATAGATAAGGAGGAAGTTTGGAAGTTAAGTTGGAGTTAATAAAAATACAGTTTCTGCAATTTTTAAACGTTAATTCTCCTAAATCAAACAGACACAAACACAAAGAGATAATAAAGGGAAGAAACATTAGAGTGCATCATTCTGCAGGGCTATTTTCGACCATCGTTTTCTGCGTTGCAGTTTAGTTTGGTCTTATGCTGTACAGTGATTCCAAAACTGAAAAGTGCCCCAAGAAGTATGACTGATGATGCAAAATAAACACCAACCCTGAAGAAATATCGAAATGGTTTGTTGTGAAAGTCCTCGGGAGGCAGCAAGAGATATAACAGCATCTCACTGACATCACAGAGATATTCTGTAAAAAGAAAAAATGCCAGAATTAAAAGCTTTTAATCTTTATTCTGCATCCGCTGTCTTCCTTTCTCCGGTTTCCATAGTGCTAAGCAGATAAGATTCTTTGACTCCCCCTGGACAGGACGCTAATCTATCGCAGGTTTACCCCCAGTAGAACTGGTACTCATTTATACAGCTGAGTTGACTGGAACAAGTCGGATAAAGTTTCTGGCTCGAGGACACAGCACAGTAATCTGACCGGGACTCGAACTCGCGACCCTAGGGTTACAAATCGAAAATACTAACCGCTTGGCCACTGCGCCGCCAACAATTATAGCCTCTACAAACTCTTAAGACTAAATTCTCTTGATAAATTCGTCGGAGAGAAACTACAACACTTTAAATACACGCACTATCATAATAGCTTTCTGCCTTACTGACAACTTTACTTCGGACTACTTGAAGATTACTACATAACGTTTTCGAAGAACCGACCTTTCTCTTTGTCTTCTGCAAGACATATGCTATCTCTACATATGTCTTCCTCCATTTCATGTTCAACAACGAAAAATAATTGTTCCAGATCAGGAAGGGAAGTGTCATCACCTGCAGTTACGATAGCCAGATAAAAAAATAAAAAAGGCGCGGCAGTTTTTTAAAACAGTTCAACTCTGAAGATGATCTTAAAGTGCATATATCGAAATTATGGAACTTAGTATGTTAGAAAGGCTTTTGAAAAAGAAGAAAAGTGTCGTTTATTTCATTAAAATAACTCAATTTTAATCGCCGAGATATTTAAGGTTTTCAAATATTCAAATTACCAAAGTTGTGACGTCAAACTCGGGAATCCATATTTATTTTGTGAGACACCAGATAAATGATCCAGAAATTTTGCACTATAACACAAACACAAACACATGTTATAGATGAAACAGCTGTTTTGTAACTTATCCCATTGAATTCCCGACTATGACGTTACAACTTTGGTAATTTGCGTATTTGAAAAACCTTAAAGCCCCAATAAAGCTTAATTTTTTACTTTTTTATATTTAAACTGTTGTCATTTATGAACTCAAAATTTGCGCCGCCAAAGAAAAATTCCACATCTAAGTATGCTTTTTAACTTTTTAATAAAAAAAAAATTTGACCGAGCAGGCCGGGGACTAGTAATCTGTGGCGTAAAGCAAAAGCGAGTTGTGTGTATTTTGTTCAAAACATTTCATTTCAATAAAAAAATATTAGAAATTTTTATTTCAAACAATTTCAAGGGAATAATTCATTTGATCATCAACACTACATGCTTCAAGCCTAAAAAACGTTCCAGGAACAGTAAGAAAGTGTTTTATTTTCAAAAATTACTATTCATAAAAGTCTGGAAATTAAAAAACAAGTTTTATAGGGACTTTAATATCTCAGCAACCAAAAGAGTTATTTTAATGAAATAAACGACACTTTTCTTTTGTTTTAAAAGCCTTTCTAACATACTACGATCCATAATTTCGATATAATTTATACATTTTAAAGACCAAAAACGTATACCAATTTTACTGTTATAAAAATTTTACAAATAAATTTACCAGGCGAAATTATGACCATAACTCTGTATCTATAAATAAATTATATGCTATTTTGTCATGAAACTCGGGGGTTACATGGAACAGGAGCTAATTCGATTACCATAATAATTGTTCTTTTATGACGTCATAATGATGTCACATGAAAAATCACAATTTTTTACATTTATTCGACTTTTTAAACCAAATAAAATATATTGCTTTAACAATAATAAAGTCTGCTGAATCAATGCTGTTAAATTCATTTTTTACCAATTTGTTCTTTAATGAAAAGATTAAAAAGTATTGTTAGTGGCCTAAGGTAACATGGTATTAATGTAGCTTTTGAAAACATGATTTTTACAAATATTTTGACTGATGAATCAAGTTTTAATTTTCTTCCTAATAAAAAAATGTTATTAGCATTGCACGAGTCAACATCATTGGAAAACAGTTTGACTGATAAAAATAACATTGATGACGTCATATTTTAAAGTATTGTCATACTTGAGGACACTAAATAAATATTTTATCATAACTAAATGAGATTGACATAACAGTAGGGAAAAAACCAAAATTAAACTAAAATTAACTACAGAAGAAGCAAAAGGTAGAAAAACTGTCAATTAAAATTTTCTGTTACCATGGCAATTTGAAAATACTTGATGCTTAGTAGCTAATACCAATACACTGCCAAATAAATTTTAGGAAAAGTCCAAAAATTTGGTGGTAGTTCATCAAATTGAGTACAAGTTACAGGGTTTTAAAACTGAAGTGGCACCAAAAGCCCATCCCCCCC
>JAOBRD020880509.1:0-12814 GCA_027575215.2 Hydrozoanthus sils | reverse complement strand
AGACTGGAACTGAATTTATGGCCGCCATCTTGGTTGGGAGACGCGCTGTCTTTAGTGGCATGTAAACGGCCAAAACCTTTCATTCACGTAGGCTCCATGTACAACTGTACTGTGTGTAAGCTTTACATAACGTCTCAGACTCCTCACTCTCCCCAATCCCCTTGCCAAAGCTGCGCATGCCGCCGCGCTCTTTTTTCGCCCTTTTTGAAGCACGGGCGCTAAGTTAAGATCAGTATATAGTTTATGAGTCATAATGTAGCAGCTAGTATTACAAATACTAGTGACTGTTATTTTCACCGAATTACGTCCGAATTGTCCTTTACTATTCGCGACAAATGCTATAGCTAGTTACCGTTACATTCACCGAATTGTCATGTAATGCTAGTTACTAACCGTTAGATAGGGTTGGCCAAGCCACTGAACGAATTTACTTTGAGATTTACCCACTCCGAAGCGTTTTAAAAATCTGAATATGTACTTACATGCACGATTTTCTGCAGAATTGTCCTTTCTTTCAATCATTCGCAACTATGCACTGCGTTATGTCAATGTGATCAAAAGTAACGCCATCAAACGATATCCACGACCCACAAATAGATTTTGCCTCAGTTGTTCCTTGAAATATCTACTCAGTGAGCCGTCACATCATTTTCGCTTAGCCGGCAGTTTTATATTTCATTCGTGCTATGTTATTAATTCGGATCCCGCTTATAGTACTAAAGTTTTCAACCTCGTTCCCAGGGCTTGGCACCCACAACATAGGGAAAAGCCCTTGAAACAAGGTTGAGTAGGATCATCATCGTCCAATACAATAACACATTCCTGGAAGTCGACACAGGCACGTATCCAGGGGGGTGTGCGGGGTGTGCATGCACCCCCGGCCCCCACCCCCCAACAGCCGTAAAGGTCCACAAAACTCCACTCGATAATAAAAGTAATAAAAAAATAAAGTATGCGTTGGAAATGATAAACAAAGCATATTTAGAAACACTTTTATTTACCAGTAAAACAATCTCAATAATAAATTAAAATAAAAATCTAATTTGTTGGTCCAGCAAAATTACCCTAAGCCCAAGGGTTATTTTTACACAAAACTTTGTTATTTTTCATGATGTCCTGAAAATGTAAAAATTGTGACAAAATGACGTCATGTCTGCCTGCTTCGCGCCAAAATAATTGTCTTGTATGCAAATTGCCTTCTTTCGGGCTTCGATTTGCACCGGAGATCTTCAAGTTGATTTGAAACTTTACACGAGAAAAGTTGCTGATTAAGAAAGAATGCAATGGGTCGAAGAGAACAAGACGAGAGAAAACGAAAAGCCGCGGCCAAAACATGTCAGTCGCTCGACAACTGGGTAACTAAAAAGACGCGAGCAAATTCTGAGGCTGATGAAGGTGGTATACAACAACCAACCGATCAATCTGCAGGCATGTTTCAATATTTGAATACAATTCATTTGAATCAGTGCTGGTCTTTTATTTTGTGGCATTTAATTAACATTTTCATTAACCTTTGATTTAACGATGAAATGTATTTGCTTATGAAATAAATATTTCCAGCACAAAGAAATTTACTTTTCAAGCCTTTTTAAAGAGAGAAAAATGTTTCGGGGGGGGAGGGGTTGGTCCCAAAAATTTATGGTCGCACCCCCCCAGCAAAATTCCTGAGTACGGGCCTGCGACATATTCTTTTTCCGGCAGACCTTCCGACCAGGATATGAATGCAAATTTCAACAAAAAACCTCCCAAAAGATTTGAAATAAAATAAATGTTTTATGTGCGGTTATTGAGAACGTAGCCTGCGTGCAGACACCAGTCTCCGCTCGGCCAGTATAATATATAAATTAAGCGGCTATGCGCAGTAAGTTTGTGTACATGCGTTCATTTGTTAACTTACCCTATGTTGCAACTGACAACATGCGCTCTTAGTAATTAAAATACGAGGTAGGTTTAACACCAGTCCAAAACCGTGTACGATCAATGTACTTGCCAACGTTTGATCAGAAGATACGCGATCAGTCGAACAAAAAATGAAAAATTGATATGTTGTCAAAAGACTTGCAAAGACTGATCTTACAACGTGAAGAGTTGCGGAGACGCATGTACAATATTTCGACTGGTCATTACCAGTCTTCATCAGGTTAAGTAGGACAATTCATGTTAAGGCTATATATATGTTTTTTTTCATATATAGAGCTGTAACATGAACTGTCCAATTAAACCTGATGAAGGCTGGTAATCGGGCCAGTCGAAATATTGTACACGCGTCTTCGCAACTCTTCACGTTGTAAGATCAGTCTTTGCAAGTCTTTTGACAACTTATCGATACCCCTTTAGCTTATTAGCTTTCAATCAGTTACTAAACTAATTTTCCTGATCAGTGGATCGGACACAAGTATAAAGCCAAACTTCCCGTGAAGGAAGGGGGGGGGGGTACTCCCATATGTTTACTATAATGGGACGTGCCGCCCGCAGGAGTGTGGTTTTTGAGGTCCTTGTCTAGCTTAGGCAGGATATACGATTTCACCGAGCTGTCTTTAACAGGGTTCATCTTTGCACATATTTTGTCTTATACAGGCAGGCTTCTCAAAACTAGCCGGCAAGTGGCCGAATGAGCCGCCTCTTCCAGTGATTTAGACGCCTCTAAAAGTTGCAAAACCACTTCCAACTAGCACAGAAGAAAATTATTCTTTACCCAAAAGTTCTGTTAGCTTCCACATGTTAAAGAAAAAATATCATGGCTCTTTTGAAGAAGTTAGTTTTAATTTATGAAATCCAACACAAATTAAAGCACTGTTTATTGTATTTTGTAACTTTGAGCTAGGGCACTGCGATCTGGGGTTTGTAAGGCACTGCATGCCTCAGGAGCCCTTAGTAAAAGGGGCCGTTACAGCTAAAGTGCTTAATCATGCTCCTTTGGCATCCAGTCGCTTACACTGAAGCTTTAACCTTCTCCTCTGCAACATTTTGAGAACCCTGTACAGGGTAACGATTTTCGACCTCGTTTGACTAATGAAAACAAAATTGAGAAAACTACTAAAATACTAAACAACCGCTAGGTTGAGTGGCGAAAGTCATTTTTGTCTCTTACAATAAATTTACAAGAATAACGATGTATTTCTTACATAGGGCACCCATTTTAGCCTTCAGTCTTGAATAAGGTACATGTTTTTCTCAGGAGTCCATCACTAGGAGTGTTCCTCTAGGGTATATATCTTTAAAATTTTGCTGTCTTGAATAGGGTCAGAGTTTTGGGGCTTTAGCAGTACACTCCTAGCCCATTCCAGGCCAATTATTAGAATAGGAGCCAGTTACAGCAGCATCAGACAGAAAAAGTGAAAATGCAAGGCTGAACACTGCGAGATATTAAACATGTCAGTGGAAAAATCGGACAAAGCCAGAATTTGCAGTGCCAGACGTCAGCTGTTTCGTTCTTTTTGGGGCCCGTCAGGGACACGCAGCGATGTGAACAGATACACCGGAGTGAGTTCTAGTTTATCCATTACGCTCAAATGCTGTAACTTAATCCTCACCTCTTTCACACCGCCCCCAAACCAAACGGTAGACATGAACATTTGCGTGTTAGCAAGTGAACCGAAGAGAAAGAGCTGCAATGTAACGCATGCACGTTTTTCTATTTTTAGTAGAATTTCAAATGAAAAAACTACCCACTCAACTCCACGGCTTGGCCAGGGCCTACACGCATGCGCAAAACCGGCTTCACCCGAGCAACTGCAATGCAAGTAAACAGGAGCAACCGTGGACAGCTGTTTCGTCCTATTAGGACTCATCAGAACGGTACAGCTTTTCAGCTACAAGCAAAGAGCTACAAGGGCGAGCTCAAAAACTGCTTTAAGGCTGAACCCCCACTGCATGCGTGATAGAGCTTGGCCCTGACAAAGCCGTGGAGTTGAGTAAGGGTGGTTTTTTCATTTGAAATTCTACTTTTTCTATTTTTACAATTTGGCTGAAAGATCTTAATGCAACAAATTAAGGCATTTTGTACACGGTTCTTGCATTACAGTTTATATGTCTCAAAATTAGACGGCCATTTTTTTAAACAGACTTATATTTGAAATTCGAATGAAAACTTGCCGCGCCATCAAACTTTCGGACACTACGATCACCATTCAGCTCTTAAATTTTGTTTGGGGTTGAATTTTCAGCCATAACCGAATTCAGTTTGCAGCTGTGAACAATAAATCAAATATTATGACTTATAAACTTGACTAACTTCTGTTCGTTTTTGCGCCAAAAAGAACGTAGCTTGAGCTGACTCGATCCAATTGTTTGACTATTTCTTTGGGTGGATTTGTTGTATGACTCCATCCATATGTTCGTTTGTTTATCAAAAACTTAAATGGGATCAGAAGTAATGGTTTATTGTACTGTGCATATGGTCTATTTCCCAAAGCAGAAAGATTTTGTCTTATAAAACTGAGTACAAATTGTTTTGTCTAATCGCGCTAATTTTCTTGAAAATCAAAAACTCAATGAGCCACCCCATGGATGGATATAGGCCAACTGAATCCTTGACAATTTGGTGGCGACCCCAGTTTGTGAACCATTACTATGCACTCTTTTTATTTTAAGAGTATTGTTTTTCGGACCGAGACTGGGCATTCTTATCTTTCGGCCGGTTTTAGGCAAAAAATATTATTACGCATATTCTGTATTAGTTTCGGGAATATAGTTTTTTTTAAAAATTTGTTAAAACAAGTAGAGCGTTATACACTTTGTCATGTTAGTCGCTATGTAATATGGAAAGCTGAGTGGTCTTTAGCGGGAAAGAAGGTCATCCAAGTATTGTTTATCAAAAACTTAAATGGGATCAGAAGTAATGGTTTATTGTACTGTGCATATGGTCTATTTCCCAAAGCAGAAAGATTTTGTCTTATAAAACTGAGTACAAATTGTTTTGTCTAATCGCGCTAATTTTCTTGAAAATCAAAAACTCAATGAGCCACCCCATGGATGGATATAGGCCAACTGAATCCTTGACAATTTGGTGGCGACCCCAGTTTGTGAACCATTACTATGCACTCTTTTTATTTTAAGAGTATTGTTTTTCGGACCGAGACTGGGCATTCTTATCTTTCGGCCGGTTTTAGGCAAAAAATATTATTACGCATATTCTGTATTAGTTTCGGGAATATAGTTTTTTTTAAAAATTTGTTAAAACAAGTAGAGCGTTATACACTTTGTCATGTTAGTCGCTATGTAATATGGAAAGCTGAGTGGTCTTTAGCGGGAAAGAAGGTCATCCAAGTATTCAACCCGTGACCAGGGCGGCGGTCGAACAGGGGACCTCAGAATAATTGGGAAGCAGGGATCTTACCACTGCGCCAGCCCCATCAGCTTTACAATAGAGTTTAACCCTTTCCCTATTGACTTTTTAAAACTCAAAGTTATTAAAGTTAAAAAAAATTAAACCTCTAAATTCCATGAAACAAAAAACATATTAAGAATCTGCTCTTCAAGACAAACAAGATGAATGGTCACTTTAAAGGGTTTCGTCAACTGGTTCAAAATATAGGGTATTCTTGGATTATGTGAAACTGGGTTTAGTAGGGAAAGGGTTAAGCAACGAGGACGCCAACGCCGACAACAACGGCAGCAAACAATAGCGAATACAATAACTGCACGTTGGAATGCACCGTGCTGGCCACCTGCACGGCGTCATCTTGAAAATTACAACGTGAAAAGCTTTATTTTGGAATTCTTACGACTACGGGAGCGATGAACAAAAAATTTTCTCAACCTTTGTTTGTCTTTGTGCAGGGAGCTTTCGTCTTTTTCTGTTCACAAAGCGTCACT
This sequence comes from Hydrozoanthus sils, assembly GCA_027575215.2. Lineage (NCBI taxonomy): Eukaryota > Metazoa > Cnidaria > Anthozoa > Zoantharia > Hydrozoanthidae > Hydrozoanthus > Hydrozoanthus sils. The sequence goes on along the minus strand of JAOBRD020880509.1, from coordinate 6,997 downwards.
AAAACGAAAGAGAGGGCAAACGAGCCAGACATGGTCGAAAAGCGAAAGCAAGAAAGGTGTTTTGGTAAATCCTCGTCGTCGATGTGCCGGTGTAAACAAAAAGCTTTAAAAGATATTTTCCATACTCTGTTGGAAACACGCGGGGTTGTTGGGAGAACAAGAGAAAAGGCTCGGACCACGAGCTGAAAGCGAGTGATTTAAAATCTTTTCGAGTGTTCTCCCAACATTCCCAAACGCTTACTATATCTTCTAAAGATATAACATGGCCGCGCGGAGATATGAATTTTATCTGCGAGTGTTGAAAAATTACTTCATGGGTGAGCGCAGCGAACGAGCGAGATATTTTCAACACGAGAACACAAAATTCGTATGTCCAAACGGCCATGTAATTTTCTTTTTATCCCATACTTAGTGAAATTCTACATGTTTTTTTCAATCATCAACGAAGTTGGTTGACAAGTTGTTTCAAGGGCGGGAAAAGTTTCATATCAATCACACGTGACGATATGGAAATCGTGCGTTCTGATTGGCTGTTTTTATTTCACCACGTGTGATTGATATGGGTGGCTGATACGCTCTATATTTCACCGATCTACTATATAAATATCGAACTAAGTATGACTTTGTGATAAAAAACAATAACAACTGATGACGTCATTCATGATTTCTATCCATTTTTAAAAACGGTCCCCGGCCAATCAGAACGCGTGTTTTCCTGAATTTAATTTGTAATGTAAGATTGATACCAGAATAAACTCTTTATTTCAGGTTTGTAAGTATAGTTGTAATGCTAGATTTCACTAAACAACGATTCACAAGCCTCGTGGTGAAATCCTTCTCTCTCGTAAGCTTGAACTTCCAAGTTTGCATGTGTCCGAAATTCGTGACGTATTAAAATAATTAAATTATCAGTTCAGAGTGTTTTAGTCGAATCGACCGGTTAATAAGTTACAGATTTGGAATCAAACTGCTGGGGAGGCGAGAGTTCGAGCCCAGGCTCTTTTTCCGGTAAACCAATAAGTTTTTGCATAGATTAATTCTTTGTGACCAAGTGGATACTTATGGATGGCAAAATTATACCTTCAATATCGCGTTGAAAATGTCAACCCCTTCAAACCGCATTAATTACCCTGGCGTTATTTTTCTTGTGCGTTAAACCTACCCAGACAAGGTTTTTGAGGTAACTTAGGACGGGGGGGGGGGGCAGAAAGTGTCCGCGGCCTATAACTTTAGAACGATAAAAGATATGGACACATACTTGTATACTATGTGTAGTAAGTACCCAAATAAAATAACTCTTGTCTTGTCTTGTCTATGGAAGCCAAACTTAGAGGTTAGGTAGGGTATAATAATAGAATAAATTTTATGTAGTTTGCTTGAAGTGAAACGTTGCTGTGACGTCATAACTTTGAAGAACTCACTCTTCTCACGATCCATTTATTCAGAACTTTTAAGTTTTGTGGAAATGATTTCTAATGAATAAAACAGTCCATAAACCTCTGAAGTTGTTGTGGTTGTGTTTTTGATTACCTGTAAATTCATATTACAATTTATATGTTTATTGCTTTTATAGAAAGAAGAGGAGGTTGTGAAAAAATATTGCTGGATTTCATGTATGTATTAATAAATTTCAGATTACTCACTCTTGAGAAGATAAGAAACATATCAAAACATAACTAGCTTTATATTTCCAAAATTTTCAACTTTTGGTGACTTGTTGCACAATACCTATGATGTCAGAAATTTCATAGATATGGATTTCTTTCTTTTACATAAATAAATTAATTGACTTCTCGGCTAAAAACTTTCTAATAAGATTGAGGACAAGTCAAAAATTTGTAGGCAATTGGATGAATACTTAGGGAGTAGTGACTCTTTGAAATGGGCACAGGCACTTTTTACTCTGCCCCCTCCCCCCCAAGTCTGAATTGGCTAACAAATGGAAAATATAAATAAAATAGGAATTTCAAATTTTATAACAAACTACTATGAATTCCACTGTGTTCCCTGAAAAAATTTGCTTCCGCTGCACATGGGTAATAATCAGGGTGGGGATGACCGTTGGAAAAGTTTTAAAAATACTTTAAAAGAACACAAAGGCATAAATATTTTGCACAAAAGAATTCCTTGGTTTAAAAATCACCCTAAAAATACATCACTTGAAATTTCCCTAGATAGCTGGCAGGTTGGCGCTTCAAAATGCTGTGCCTTTCTGCTTTTGACGGTCTTGAGTTCGTCTCTAACATCTCCAGTTTATTGTAGGATTAAACCTGAGATCTTTAAGTCCATATGAAAGGAAAAAATTTTTTACTTCAGTGGATAGCCCTTGCTATAAATTGAGGAATAGTGGTGAAAAAAATTTTGTCATTGAACTCTTTTATGGTTCTCGAGATATAATTTTTTAACATTTAAACAAGGACCCGCACTATAAAAGAGATAGCTCATCCCATATCTGACACCTTTAAAAATTCAAATTTTGGAACAAGCAGCATTTCAACTTCTCTCTGGGCGACAGAAACAAAGAAAGTCATAACAGCTAGAATTTAAACATTTACAATCGTTTCTTCCATACAGTAGTGGTAAAAATAAACACAAGTGAAGTTCGCTTTGTTCGTTCTTCGTTTTATAAAAAATTTTGTCGAAATTCCAAAGAGGTTTTGAACCTTTTTCAATAAGTTGTAACAACTCCAATAAGTTTTGCTCATTAGAGCATATAAAAGTTATCTTGTCGAAACTTCACGTATTTAGTAATAGCATTTCTTTTTACAACTAAGTATAATATGTTTCGTAATAATTTCTCTCTGTTTGAAACAGTAATCAACAAAACTTATGATTCTAAAGTAACTAGTTATTCTATTTCAAATATTACATTAAACAATTTTGCACATGAATAGTCTGTTTATTTCATGTCGTGTCTCTTCGGAGGTTGAGTGACAACTGAAGGTGACGAGCGCCTGGTTCAGACCCTTTTATAGTGCGGGTTCCTGTTCAAAGTTCCCAACTGATGACATCATGTATGGTTCTAACAAATTTGCATTTTATTTAAATCTGCTTTCTATCCATAACCTGCACTGATGATTGACCTACCTCAAGATTCATTAGCAGCCTAAGTTTGGCTTAAATACATCCAAAGGTTATGGATTGGCAGCATATTTAAGTAAAATGCAAATTTGTTGGAATCATAAATGACGTCATCAGTTGAGAACTTTAAATGTTAATATCTCAAGAACCATAAAAGATTTTGACAATTTTTTTTCACCACTATTCCTAGCAAGCAAGGTCTATCCACTGAAGTATTAAAATGTTTTTTCACTTCATCTGCATTTTAGATTTTTAGGTCTTTCAAGGTTCAATTGGGAAGTCTACCAGGAGCTGGTTTGTAAAACTCACAAACCTCAAAATCTTAGATCAATCAAAACAAATCTAATATTGATCAACACAAAATAGATTTTGCTACCCAATAATGCAGCCATACAATCTTTGTCAACCAATGTGATCTTTTCAAACTGCTTTTTAGTGTTATAAAAATTTAAAACATGAATGTTCATGAGTTTATTGCTGAATATGAAAAAACAAATTTCCACAACTTTCCTGGGTTTCCCAGGACCCGTACAAACCCTGTTAACATGACATCATGACATTGTAACTTTGGGTCTTCTGGGTTGATTTGTTACAAAAGATAATTAGCACCAATCCAGAGTAAATTACCACAGCAACCAATAACATTTGTAGAGTTAACCAATTATCTTACTAACAAAGTCTTCAACAACTCAACCCAGGTCACCAAGATAACTGAACCAATTTTCACTGACTGACAAGGAAAAAAATAACGCAATTATTGAATGACCTGCGACATTGATCACACTTGTAGTTTCTTTCCCGTGTGAGTTCTTTTGTGTACATTCAAATCACATGATTGAATAAATGCCTTGTTGCACTGGTCACACTTGTAAGGTTTCTCTCCTGTGTGAGTTCTTTTGTGTACAGTCAAATCACCAAATCGAAGGAATGCTTTGTTACATTGGTCACACTTGTAAGGTTTCTCTCCTGTGTGAGTTTTCTTATGTACATTTAAATTACCTATCTGACTGAATGCCTTGTTACATTGGTCACAACTGTAAGGTTTCTCTCCTGTGTGAGTTCTCTTGTGTATTTTTAATTTGATTGACTCACTGAATGTCTTGTTACACTGGTTGCACTGGTAACATTTCTCTCCTGTGTGAATGCTTCTGTGATGGTTCAAATGACCTAACTGATTGAATGCCTTGTTGCATTGGTCACACTTGAATGGTTTCTCTCCTGTGTGAATTATTTTATGTCGGTTCAAACTACCTATTTGAGTGAAGGACTTTGAACATTGATCACACTTATAAGGTTTCACCCCTGTGTGAGCTTTCTTATGTAAAGTCAAATGACTTACTTGACTGAATGCCTTGTTGCATTGGTCACACTTGTAAGGTTTCTCTCCTGTGTGAGTTCTTTTGTGTATTTTTAATTTACTTGAATTTGTGAATGACTTCTGACATTGGCCACACTTGTATGGTTTCTCCCCTGTGTGAGTTCTCTTGTGTACATTCAAATTACTTACTTGACTGAATGCCTTGTTACATTGGTCACAAATGTAAGGTTTCTCTCCTGTGTGAGTTTTTTTATGCCTTTTCAGACTACTTAATTGAACGAAAGCCTTGTTACATTGGTTACACTTAAAAAGTTTCTCTTCTGTGTGACTTTTTTTGTGTTCTTTCAGCTTATATAACCGATTGAATGACTTATTACATTGGTCACATTTGTAAGGTCTTTCTCCTCTGTGAGTTCTTTTATGTATTCCCAATGTACATAACTTTGTGAATGACCTTTGACATTGGTCACACTTGTGAGGTTTCTCTCCTGTGTGAGTTCTTCTGTGTTCATAAAAGCTGTCTGATTGCCTGAATGACTTATTACACTGTTCACAATTGTAAAGTTTCACTCCTGTTTGAGTACTTGTCTGCTTGTTTAAACTGCCTTTGATACCAAATGACTTGTAATGTTCTTCCAACTTGAAAGAGTTCTCTCCTTTGTGCATTTTTTTGTGTATAATAAAATAGGCTAAATCACTGAATGACTTGTCACATTGGTTGCACTTGTAAGATGTCATTCTTACAATTCAAGGATTTGTTTCTTCAGCATCGAGTTGCACTAAATTTATGCACCAAAAAGCATTTATCAATTTCGAATTAAATTCCTTCTTTCACCTTGTCTGAAAGTTCCTAAAAAGGAATATAAAAAGAGTATTAAAGTTTGCAAATTATTCAAGTTTCACAGGTGTTCACCAAAAAATGTTTACTCACAGTGAGTGACAGAAAATATTCTTACTGTGGAAGACTGAATTAAACTTCATTTTTTGACACACAACTGCCTTTTAGTTTAAAATACTTGTGCAAAAAACAGTTGTTGCACAACTGAAGTTGTTTTTGTTTCATAATCCAGTGAACAAAAAGTGTCACTGCTTGGGGTCTATCATCATCATCATCATCATCATCATCATCAACATAATTATCATCATCCATTTTACATCAACATGTGGGTAAGACATTGCATGGTTGCCCTGCACTTTACTGTATCTAGGGCATTATTGGCCGCAGTTTAATGTTATCAATGACCTAAGTACTGCATCTAAGTTTTGTGAGGTTTGCTCTGCGCATTTTAACACAACACTCCATTCTTCTACATAAAAAAAATTGGAGATAAACAAAAAAGTCTTGTGCAAACCTAAGTTTTCCCACACATCACAGTAATGGTCTAAGTAAGAACTAGGCAACCTCCCAATGTTCTTGCCACATTTCCCACACCAGATTTCTATACTGAGAACACATCAACTTTCAGTTTCAAAGCAATGTTTCTTTTGTGCTTTAGAAATTATCTATCCAATCACAGGATGCGAAAACAAAAGCAATGAAAACTTAGTGATGTTTAATGTTCTCCAAATTAGTTTTTCTTAACTTATAAAACAGAAATGTTTTAACTAGAAAGGAATGATTGAGTGAACTGGAAAGAAATTTGCTGACGTTGTAAAGATATGAGATGAAATTAGATGAATGGATTTAACAATGTTGCAATTAGCACCTTTCTACATTCCACTGCCATTGACCTGCCTAAATCCCACTCAGATTGTTAATTAAGAGCTTGGAAGACTTCTCAACTCACACTTTCTATTAAATTAGTTTTACCACAGGGTAAAGAGAATGCTGTCGAGCTCTGAACCTATTGTACAAACAAACCTCGGAAAACAAGGTAATTAATTAAGGGCCAATGAAAAGCTGAAAAACTTGAATTGGATATGCTTCAAAAAAAACGTAATTCACTTAATTTTTATTCCTGAATTGCTTATCATGTGAAACTATTTGTTTTCATAAATTTCAGTATGACATCATCAATTACATTTGCCTCATTAACATAAATCAAACTTCAACATTGAGACAAAATGAGTCCAAAATTATGATAGATCATTCCAAATGTAATAATCATCGAAAGTTTTAGCACTTTGGGAGAAACAAAGGCTTCCAAAGTTGTAAAATTACAAAGATTGTATGGCTGGGTGGCAAGAGTTGCCTCAACTCCATACAATTACTGTAAATTTTGGAGTTTTAAAGGGCTCATTTCTCTGAAAGAATCCAATGCATCAAGCCAAAACTTTAGCTGATTACTAAGTGTGCTACACTCTACCGGATTTTTTGAATTTATGTTTGAATGAGGAAGTTAGATTTACAGTATGCCTTTATTAGAAAACAATGAAACCCACCTAAAAATACATATAAAGAAGGTTTTCTAGTTTAGTTCTTTAAATTCCCTATAAAGCTTATTTTTTTAATTTTTGCAGATGAAAAGTAGAACCCTTTAATAGTACTAATTAATGAAAATAAAAGTTTCTCACTGTTTTTGTTACATTTTTAGGCTTGACACATGCAATACTGACATAGCAGGGGGCATATGACGTAGAAGGAGGCATGAGGCAGAG
>JAOBRD020880401.1:0-12815 GCA_027575215.2 Hydrozoanthus sils | reverse complement strand
AAGCCAGAGGAAGTTCCACTCATTAAAGCGACTCAACCTTTTGAAAGGATCAATATAGATTTCAAGGGCCCATTGCCTAGCAACAACGAAAACAAGTATTTTCTGAACATAGTAGATGAATACTCCAGGTTCCCTTTTGTGTTCCCGTGCTCAGATATATCATCATCTACGGTAATCAAGTGCCTTACTACTCTATTCTCCCTGTTTGGTATGCCAGCATATGTCCATTCAGATCGTGGTACGCCATTCATGAGCCATGAGCTGCAAGCTTTCTTGAGAGGAAAGGGTATCGCAACAAGTCGAACAACAAGCTACAACCCTGCATGAAATGGTCAGGTTGAAAGGTATAACGGTATTGTATGGAAGGATGTTGAAACGTCCTTGAAATCTAAGAATCTACACCCCAAGTATTGGCAGGTTGTTTTACCAGACTTCCTACATTCCATCCGCTCATTACTCTGTACCGCCACAAACGAGACACCGCACGAGCGCTTCTTAAGGTTTCCTAGGAGATCCTCGTCTGGTGCACCGATTCCTACTTGGATGGCAGAGCCAGGTGCAGTATTCCTCAAGCGTCATGTTCGCACAAATAAAATGGATCCGTTAGTCGAAGAGGTGGAGCTTCTCCAAGCAAACCTCCATTATGCCTTCGTACGCTATCCTGATGGTAGAGAGACGACTGTGTCAACAAAGCATCTTGCACCCAAACTCCCATGTACAACTCAAGTTCAAATCCAGCCTCAAGATTATGTGTCTGAAACCACAGTCGAAAATTCTTCTGAACAACAAGAAGCACCATTAGCAACCAACCAAGCTAACATATCTACTAACACTGAACACAACTCTGTGCGGCGCTCTGAGCGAATCAGGCGCCCAGTAGACAGGCTTAATCTTTAAAGGACAGGGTGAATGTCGTAATAAACGATATTCGCTTCAATGGACATTCTTTAGGATTTGGGTTCCCTGTGGCCCGTGAGCCACTTATTGTTAATGTTAGCGGTCGTTTGTATTTGTAGCCGCCATGTTTGTTAACTAGGCAGATTTATTGTTGATTAAATTGCAGTGAAGGATTAACTACAAATTGACCCTTAAGTTAGGCTTTAGTCAACAATAAATCTGCCTAGTTAACAAACATGGCGCCTACAAATACAATTGACCGCTGACAATAACAATAACTGGCTCACAGGCTACAGGGAACCCAAATCCATATCCTATAGAATGTCCATTGAAGCGAGTATCGTTTATTACGACACTCTTGTTGTATATTGTTTTCTACGATACATCAAATGTGATTATTTGACGGCACTCAAAGTCACCAAAGAGTCCAAAACATGTGCTTGAGCTGGCGCCGCAAGGAATTTTGGGATCGAAAATGGCAATATGAGCTTACCACAGGTAGCCCAGTAAAAATTCCATCTTAGGGCTGACTAACTGGATAAAGATTTAGTTTCCACTGAAAACAGACGATATATCTTTTCAAAAATGTTTTCAAGAGAATGCCAAATTCGAATACAACAAAACCTAATAAAATCAGTATAGTTATTTAAATGTAGAATTTAAAATGAAAAAACTCCGCTGTCCACGGTTGCTCCTGTTACTTGCATTGTAGTTGTTCGGGTGAAGCCGGTTTTGCGCATGCGTGAAAACCCTCGCCATGTCGCGGAGTTAAGTTCATGAGTTAGAATGACTCAGAACTCTATTCATAAAATTTTAACATCCTTTATATATAGAACGATTTTCTAAATGTCAAGGTTGCGTTTGCGGTTAAATTGCTGTTAAAGCTATTGCACAATCAAACCGTTAGAATAACACAACCGGAATTCAAACCAAAGTTGTGATATTTTCTTTATGCGGTTTTAAGAACAAACTATTGTTATATAAACCTGAGTTTAGAAAATGACAGAAAACTATTTTCTGAACAGTTTGGTTACATCATTTTACTGTTTCTACCACCTAATTAAAGAAAATAACAAATTCCACTGTTGCGTGATGTGTTTGAATCGCGTGCTGTGCGAAATCTTTCAGTTGCATATAAGCAATTACTGAACGCCACGACGAGGTTTTAATATTTCATTAAGAAATTGTTTATGTTTAAAAATGGAAGAGCATCCAAATCATAACTATAGAATACATAAAAACGGTCTCTGGATTAGAATTGTTAAAAACAACAGAATTATGTTAAAATTTTACATTTTCAATCCAATGATTGTTTTTATATAGTTTTTCATCTTGAACAAACCAAGTATACTTATGTGTCCAAAATCCCCGAAACAAGTATTAACTATTGATTGTGCTTGGACTGGTGATAAAAAAGTTTAACTAGTACTCTTTTTGAAGTGCAGAAGAAATAGTTTGAAGCCTCCCCCTTTGCATGCAGACAGCACCAAATACCTCACGAAAGTGTAGTTAACCTTAAGCTATACTTAAGCGCGCGCTTTGAAAACTGCCTGCAGTTTCTCTTACAGCTCAGGAGTAGTGAGTAGCAAATCCGAGACTGTCCGAGATGCCGATACAGCCTTTTTAAAATCCGCGCGCGAGACTTTGGAAAGCAATGAATTATCTGAGACCGAGACGTTACGATACAAAAAATTGGAGAGCACGACACCAAACAAATTTAGAGCAAAATAGAGATTTCGAGCTCTGCCGAAAACGCCGAGAATTCAAGAAAATTTTGTGAGAAAATCCGAGACTGCGAGACGAAGAAGAAAAAAAAATAGGGACCTCCAGACAGGACAAAAAAGATGACAAGATTTCGAGAACTAGGCGTAATTTGCCTACAGACTTTCATTTCTAAGGGACCATTCTCTACCCATTTTTATCATCTCAGTCATCTAACCACAAAAAACGATAGAAATGCCAGTATACGTAATAAAAAACAATATCACCAATATATACGCTGCTTTATTTGCTTCGGGACGGATTACAGATGAAAAGTAATTGTTGATATATAATATAGTTATATATTCTCAGTGCATGCTTGTTTACTGTTTATATATTTCGGTGCTAACTGATTACATATTGCGTTTTTCCAAATGTTCGTCCCCATAGAGACATACTTGTTACATGATTATATTTTAACAAAAGAATTTGAAAAATAAAAAATCAGTACGAAACAAAATATATGGCATTAGGAGAATGAACATTTTTCGTAGTATACAAATTAGCCGAGACTGTTTCAGTTGCATAATTTATATATATGAATAAGAATTTAACATGACGTATCTATATATAGTTGAGTGTGGTAGGAATGTATGGAATATCTTTTAGAAGTTAGATTTCACGTTTTAAACATGCTTGTGATTTAATATAGTTTTTTTTTTCGGTTCCATTAAAGAACAGATCTGTTTATTTTTTAACATAAAAGTTATGCTTTTATGACTTGAAACCAAAAGATAGAAATGTTTACTTCAATCTTCGATAGCCATTATTACTTCGAGTGTTCAAATTTAAGCAGTGCCTCTCTAAAGTGATATCTGACAGTACAAAGGGAGATGTAAACTGGTAGACAAAGCCAAAACCTAGTTTGCTGTAAAGTTGTTTTGCTGGGCCATGAGCCTCGGTCAACTCTAACTCGATGCGCCTGTAGTTTCTCTCTCTGTAGTGAGCAATAACATGGCGACACAACCATTCGCCAAGGCCTTTCCTGCGAAACGCTTCGGCAACAGACAATCTCTGGAGCTCAACCGTGTATGAATCTTGCTGCTTAGCCCCGACAAAAGCAACAACTTTACCTTCCATTTCAACAACCCAAAAGCTTGAGTCATCTTTTGCCGACATGTAGAACTGATATGGGTTGGCGAGATCCGTTTGTAGCGACGAGCCAATGTGCTGCATGAACCGTTGACGGTAAGAAACATATATGACGCATACCAAAACTCCGACGGAGAAAACAGCGATATCTATCAAGCTAAATAGAACCGCCAGTCCTTTCAAAATCAAAAGTGATGGTAAAACGACATTTATCTTTCCCATTCCATATAGAAAAGCAGTGAAGATCCGGCTTGCTTGTGCTTCATAATAAATCTTCCTGACTTGTTCTTTGTCGTTCTCTTGTAAGGGTCGCAAAAGGAAACTACCTTTTTTAGTCGCTGAGGACAAAGAGTCTTTTGCATAAATAGTAGAGCACGTTGTTACTGAACAAAACATAATTAAACGTTCCTTTTCCTGTTCTAAATATTTCTTTGAGAGTCGAAACAGCTTAACCGCCCTCTTCCATCCAAAGTAACTTGGACACGAAGACTGGCGTACTGTTGCTAGTTGGACTGAGTCAGGCAGAATGATTGTTATAAAATCAGTTACCAAATATATTCGGTGCATTTTAGCCACAAATTCAACCTTGGCACTAAAAGGACTATCTTTCTATTAATAAAGTTTTAATATTTAATTGGCGCTCTGTTAGTTCCTATTCTGTGGTTAAAATAGGAGGAGATTGGCTCCGCCATAAAGATATCTCGAGGTTGCTGTTTATAGGAACTGCAGGTTCAAAACTGAATGCAACTTCAGCGACACAACCAGTGGTTTTAGAATGTAGAAGATATCATGTAGACATAAATATAGACAATTTCATAATCAAATAATAAATGAAAATACAGATTAGGATCTTGTGCAATGTTTTAGCCTGTTCTTAAACAATACAAATTATTTTCGATTTTTTTATTGCAATCGACCGTTTAACATGGAAATTCTAGAAATAGCCAAATGGTGTATTTGCTTGCCCAAAAATAGACTTTAATTCGATTTGAATCTTATTTTTAAAATATAGTCCGATAAATGACTAAATTGGTAACATACATGGGAAGAATGACTTCTTAAACCTTGTTTTACACCAACATGTATCAGTGTTGCTTTAACATTTTATTTCTATATTTTGCGATCACAGTTTGAATAGATTTTGGTCGGCCGCGCAGTGGGCCGTAAGCGTATTCGACTAGTAACCCTAGGAGGGTCGGAGTTTTGAGCGGCGGTCAGCCGACCACTGTGCTGTGTCCTTCAGCAAGACATTTTAGCCGACTTGTTCAAGTCAGCTGTACTGAAATGAGTATGAGCTTCTGCTGGGGGTTAACCTGCGATAGACTCGTGTCCGGTCAAGGGCGGGGAGTCGAAGACTCTCATCACCCGCTCAACACTACGAAAACTGGGGGGAAAATCGGCCGTTTGGCTCGAGAAAGGCTTTATACCAATGACTAAGGCCTGTTTTAAACGTCGAAATTCACATGTGTCGAATCTAATGCTAATGAGGAATTCTATTGTTCTAGCTCATTTGCATTAGATCCGGCAAATGTGAAATTCGACGTTTATAACAGGCCTAAGACGAACTTAAGCCCAAGGACCTAAAATTACGCGTGACAGCACAAATGGTGCCACCCGCTGAGTAAACATGATTTAGTTTTACTACAAAACAATAATTATGTAACTCGTCTGGCTGTTTTGTTGCGGGAAGCGTTTAAATTAAATCAACTGCAGCAAAAATATCGTGTAACGGTGAAAATAAGAAGTTTAAGCAGTAAAGCTATAGCTATAAACGAAAATTGACACAGTATGGACATTGGCTTAAAAAAAAGAGAAAAAAAAGCTTTTTAAAACCATGTTGCTCCATGTAAACCTGTTATTTTTCTCTTCAGTTCTTGTCCACTTCCTTTAGTTTCTATTTTCCATTTGTCAATATCAATAATGCGCGTAACTAGTATACGCGCAAATGACTCAAATCAAGAGGTATGTTAATTGATTTGATTCGCACTTATTCCAAGCACAATGTCGTTTATAAAAAATATGAAACTAAAGGAAAATCAAAGTTTCTCAGAAGGACTAACAAAAAACCTTGTTAGTTTTCGTTGGTCTTACCAAGTGCAATTCAGATGAAAATATCACGAAGTAATGTCATCCATTTACGATAGATCGACAGTTTGTTGCATTTTATTTTTCGAAATCTGTTTTTGCGAATTAAGATTGAAATTTTCTTACTGTTTTACGACCACGGACTTATCGTCCCATATCTAGTTTTGCTTGTCCATGGAGAGGCAAATTGGAGCTTTCTTATTTTCTTTTGTTTATCATTGAATTTTCAGTTTGACACTGACGGATGAATCTAGAAACTCTCCTGTACCATTACCGAACGGTTAAAACGCGAATGGAGTTAATCGCAACCCAAACCTTAATTTTCTTTGCATTTTTTTGTACAAGTTTTAAGTTTGAAGCCAGTTTTCTGTGACAAGTTGAGGATGGTTTGGTCTGGGGAAACTCATCAAACAATTAACCACAAACATCTGCAAAAATTCTAAAAAACCGAGTTTCAAAATGCAACCTGAGTGAAGATTCTAGGCTTTCCCTTAATATAGTTTGCACAGTGACTCAACATGTTTAATATTTCACATAAAGAAGATGAGATCATATTGCAAAATTATCTGGCTCCTGCTGGTTGTGGTTAAAATATTGCTTGTTGGCTAAATGAAACAGTTTCAAAAAGTTAACGTGAACGTAAACCCAAAGCAAGCATTCTAGTATTCTACTAGTTTTTAATCTACTTCAAAATACAGTTTATTTAGCAACAATCACTTCGTTGAATCCATTTATTTATAATATTATTCAATCAAAATTGACGGTAGCAAGGTGAAAGAAAGAAGTCACTAAGATTTTATCTTTTAAGTAAAACAGCAGAATAGCTTTGGCTGAAATAGAAATCCCAATGAACCTTAATCAAGATTATATATATCAGTTTATATTTTACATAGTATTGGTAGCTGCATTACATAACTGATAGGATAGGTAGTTACAATGTATTTTTATTATTAATATTATTATGATTAAGATACTGGAGTTCAGTCGGTATCTTTCTTAATGAAATGCCCACAGTAAAAAAGGCAAAGTGGTGCATTTTTATATAGCGCGTTATGAATGTCAAAGGTGCATTACAATGATCAGTTTACCCCCAGCGGACCGGATGCATGTATAGGCGCCTCGGGCAACCGCTTTAAAGCGGTCCAGTGCTACTGTCAATCCCACCGCAACACCAAGTAATTCTGACGGCAGAGGTTTTCTAAGACATTTTGCTGAGTAAGAATTAAGAGCTACGCCTGGTTTATTGCAATTTGCCGAACATTTTATAGGGAAGGTCACTGGGGATGCTGCACTGGCATCAACAAGGTTCGAGTTAAAGCTGGAAACTAGTACTTAGTTTCCTACTTGTCCTGGGTCAAGATGGCGGACGTGGAACTAATTTTTACTTGTGCTCGAAGCTGAAGGAAATGAAGTTTTAAAGCTGTGCAATCTTTTGAAAATAGCAGAAAGCCGAGTAACAGGTTTGTAAATGGAAAAGTAAAACTACCTATCGAGTAGTGATAGCTGCCCCAGTGGTATTTAGTTCACTTTAACCGCAAGTGTTCGTGCACTTGAGTACGGCCCAGTAACGGAGTCATTCGGTTTCGTACCCATATATTCGTATCCTAACGGCGCATGTTACGTTCCCGAACAGGTTTTTTGGTAAAGAGCCCCTGCTAGGGTACCAAAAGCTAGGAGACGTTTCATTCCAACTTGAAGAATCCTCGATATATTATTTTTACTTTAGTTTTAAAAAAAGTTGTTTGGTTCCATGAATGAGATGACTTATTCAATTCAATTCAATTTATTTCACATTTCACAGTTGTAGGTTTATAATACATATACGAAATAAATACTACATCTAATTATAGGTAAAGGTAGGTAATTAACAGAAACAAGTAGTTCAATGGAGCGTTTTTTGGGGAAATGTCTAGTGTTTAAGGTAATTAAAGGTTTTCTAGTTAGGCACTAGTCATATTTTGTCAGAATTTTTTTATAGACTTAGAAGATATACTTTTTAGAAGTTTTGTAGACTGAGAAGATTCATTTTAAATGAAATGTAAGTTATTGTTATAGATGAAATTGCTTCATTAGTAGGTGTATTTTGACTTTCTTAGCGAAGTTAAAGTTATTTAGACTTTTTAGTTCAGTTGGTATTGACTAACTTCGTTCTATTATAAGACACATGTAGACCGATACTTTAATATTCACCATGTAGCCGCAGCCATGGTCAATAAAAAGGTCTTTTGCGGTGTAGGGTATTTTGCTGTTGCTCCCAAAACACAGATATATGACACTTTATCAAATTCAACGTACACACATATTCTGAAACCGCAAACCAATTATTTCAACAAACTGGACAAAGTGTCACATATCCGTGTTTTGGATAAGAAGTGTTGTGGTACAAAGTATATCTTGGGTACAAAAAGACCAGTTTTTAGACCTTTCAGCCTTGATCACACCAGGCTTGACCTAATAATAAAACCAATAGGAAAGTTGTTGTTTAGCCTAAGTACTTTGATATTGTTTGTAACAGAACCATGTATAAGTTTGATGCGATCCATCACTGAGTGTTTGTTTTTTTATAACCATAGCCTGTACCCATAAATTTCAGTTCAACAACATAGCTATAACTTTTACAAGAATTCCTGCTCTCAAACTTCGTTACACTTATAGATTTATACTGCCTCCAAAGAATGTCCGTTGGCTTGTAGTTTTATTAAATCCAAATAACTTTAAGACAGGTTTTCATGCTTGAAAGGCAACACTGATGTGTTTTTGAACATGTTTTCAGTGCAAATATTATGGATAATTACAAGCGAGTATCAAGTGAAAGTGCTGGAGAAGAGAAACGAGAATTGTGGGATATCTATGTTAAGAGTGGAAGTAAACTAAGAAATGTGATCAACCATTCCCTGAGACTGCTTCAGGTAAATTAATCTATCTTGTTCGTCAACCATTATCAGGCGTTCTCCATGTGAGCTAGAATACTAAAATTATGCCTCCACTGTGCCTCTCCCCATGACTAACCATCTCCAAGTTTTCTCCTACCATTTACTAGATTAAACATCTAGTGAATCTGAGTTTTTTGTTTTTACCCACCTGTTCTATTTATATACCAAGTTTCTATGATATTGAGTCCAACACAACATTACTGATATTAAGAGAAACCTTCAACAACATGGCCACCAATGATCTGCTCTGCAACCAAGCCTGTGCGCAGTTGCCCTGGGAATTACAACATTTATTGGTCCGAATAGGACCCCAGACAGATCTGTTTTTGCAACACAATATTTTTTGGTTAACATAACACAACCTGCTCATTCACTCTCTCACTCAAGAAGTCTAGACTGCTTGTCTTTCAGTTCAGAAGTGTACAGTAGATTGATTGCTCATAGGGGTGCTGATTCATAGCTGCTTGCTTATTCAAGGTGCCAATCATGGTTCTCTATTACTTGGTATCCATAACCTCATGGCTTTGACTTAGTCACCGTCATTTTAAACTCTTTCACAAATTATTCCCAGTAAACATGGTTTCTTGTATTGTCTGAAAGAGTAATGGCC
This sequence comes from Hydrozoanthus sils, assembly GCA_027575215.2. Taxonomy (NCBI): domain Eukaryota; kingdom Metazoa; phylum Cnidaria; class Anthozoa; order Zoantharia; family Hydrozoanthidae; genus Hydrozoanthus; species Hydrozoanthus sils. The sequence continues at coordinate 3,437 of JAOBRD020880401.1, read as the reverse complement.
AATGTACTGATTATCACAGATGTTGTGCAGTTTTCAAGCTTCTGTCTCTCATTTTAACACATGTGACTGTATGATTTATCATAGACAAAGAAAATGGAGAAAATTACCTTAACTGGGTCTGGACCAACAGTGACAAAAACAATTACTTGTGCTGAAATTGTTAAAAGAAAAGTCAAGGTATTGTTAAAGTAGACTGCTACCCAGTGCTGTTTTTTATTTCTATAATGTTTATTTTATGTTCTAGTGTAAAAGCTGTCACAGCCCTGGAACAATAATTTATATAAATATTTATTTTAGTTGGAGGAAAAGTTGTGTTCATTTTGGTAGATAAATAACTGTCCAAAGAATATAAAATTATTCATTTCATGTTTCAAATGATATCTAAGGGGTTGACTTTCATAATTGGACAACAAAAAGATAGACAATTATGAACTCTGTGCATGTCGAAAGTGCTAGAGGCATGCAATGAATGCTTAAGTATTTTAACATATTATGTTGCTGAGTAGGGCTAGATTGATTAGTAACTACTATTTGTAGGTCAGTGGTGTATGTACTTCTTTTTGTAAATTTTCTTTTGTAGAACAAATAAATTAAATTGAATTGGAGTCGAGGAAACTCTCGCCACCCAGCCATTCAATCTTTGTAATTATTTAACAACCTTGGAAGACTTGTTTCTCTCAAAGTATTCTGTGTATTGAGCTAAAACTTTCAATGATTATTCACGTTACCCTACTCTGTCAAATTTTGGACTCATTGTCTAATTATTAAAGTTTGATTTATGTTTATGAGGAAAATGTAAACAATGGCGCCATATAACTGTATAATCCACCAATAGGGTAACAAGAAATCCCTAATATAACCAGTTATGAGAACCCAATAATTACCCATGGTGCAATTTCAGGCCAAGGGTTGCCTATTCCATTACTTTTCTTGAACCTATATAGTTGTATGCCACATTTTCCTGATATACCTGTACAAGATACCTTGTAAATGTCATAGGACTTGTACAAATAAAATAGAATGACTTGAAAATGTTATAAATATGCTTTAACTATTAGTTTATTTACTGTATTATATTTATTTTGAGATTTATTATTAACAGGGACTACATCAACTCAACAAATTGTTCTACACAAGGTATGTTTAATTGCATAGACATAGTATAACCAAATTATTTGACGTACCGTATTTTAAAAGTACCCATCTCCCTTTTGCAATAAGTTTTATGAAAGTTTGAGGTTGGGCAATCACTGGAGCATGGGCCCTTGCTCAGAAAAATTTCTATAATAACTTTTCAAATATAACATTGGTTCATAATTATTATTAATAGCTCAATGAAAAAGAAAAACAAGTTTCAATATTTTTTTCTCTTTATTTTGGTTTTCCATAATATTTCTATAAGAGATTTAATGATCTAGAATGCAGATAAAAAGTATTTTATAAAGGAGTACGAACAACTGCAAATTCTTGGAAAAGTTCAGAATTTGGCTTGGAAATTTCAGTTTAAAACACTCCTGTGCAAAAACTTATACCTGAAAGGGGGTTGGGTGCTTATACAAGCATGGGTACTTAATATTTATGTGTTAAATACAGCATTTAGTAAGGTGTTCCCTACGCAGTGCAGTGACCACGCAGCACAGTACACTGTAAGAATGTTTGACTTGAAATCCAAGGGTCACAACTTTGACTCCCAGCTGGACTACTGTGTTGTGCCTTTAGGCAAGACTCTTGATTATCCAACTTGTTTCCAATTGATTCTGCTGTATAAATGATTTACCAGCTTCTGCTTGGGGCTAACCTACAATGGATTAGTGTCCTGTCTAGAGGAAGTCAAAGACTCTCATCCATTTAGCTTTACAGAAACCTGGGATCAAAACTTCCTGGCCTATTGGCCATCTCGTAGGCTACAAAAAGAATTAGTAAAAAATTAGCCTTGAACAGTAACAAAACTTACTAAGAACTTAGAATTTAAAATATCTTTCAGTTCACTTCATTCCTCTTAGTAGTTAATTGATGTCAGGGTTTAGTGTTATGATATAGAGGGTGATATATAGAGGATATTACATGGCCGTGCAGAGATACGAATTTTATCTTCGAGTGTTGAAAAACTGTCTCACGAGTGAGTGCAGCGAACAAGTGAGATATTTTCAACACGAGAAGATAAAATTCGAATCTCCAAGCGGCCATGTAATTTTCTTTTTATAACGTACTTAGTGAGAGTCTACATGTTTTTCTCAATCATCAACGAAGTAGATTGGTAAGTTGTTTCAATGGCAGGAAAAGTTTCATATCAAACAAACGTGATGATGTGGAAATTTTGCATTCAAATTGGCTGTTTTATATCACCATGTGTGATTGATATGTGTAAATATCAAACTAAGTATGTGATAAAAAGACATATTTGAAGTTTGCACTATGCACTTGATACAGGACACAGCTGCCACAATTTTTTAGCAACATGCTACATCTCGTTGACATCAAAGAAGAAATTTGTTTTTTGTCTGGTTTGCTAGATTCCGAGCAATTTATAACCAAGAAGAACCAAGATTTTAACCCAAGAATGCTACACTCAGTGGATTCTACAGTTGGTGCATGCTTATGTAAATTAAATTAATCTGGTGGGGTTCATTTCAGAAAAAATATCTTCTATTTTTGGGGGGTTTATTTTGTTAGCAAAGATCAGCAGTTCACCTTTTATGACAAAACAGATATTAATAACATTGCAGGCTGCTTCAAACTGACATACCAAATTCTTGATAATCATGTTCAACTTTAATTTCATTCATTTGGCAATAAAAGAAGGTACAATAACTTAAAAGGTCTACGTTTTTTAATGTTTTTGTTTTCATTATCAACAGTGTTGTGGATCAGTGGGAGCCAACACAAGAAGGCTTGGACATGTATGCTTGGTAGTTTACAAAACTTGTAAAAGTTATTTTTATAGTTATGTCTAATCAGAAATAGACATTGTTAGAATCAAAGATAATTTTATTGGATTCTTCCCATTGAAGTAGTTGGTGCAAAAACAGCCAATTATTGTGACAATTTTAATTGAACCTTAAGCAATCAGTTTTGTTACTTTAAGTAAGAATTTCCAAACAAAATTCAGAAACCTTTTTCTAAGGACCAGGAGGGTATTTTGGCACAAAAAATTCAACATTTTTATATTTTTTTTACTAACAAAATTCAGTGGCTGATCCAAACAAAATAACATCAGGTCTGTGTGTCATACCTTGATATACCATTATGGTGCCACAAAGTAAAGAAAAAAGATCCATAACTGCTAGAATTTTCTATAGAAATCCTAGCAATTAAGAATGTTTTTTAAGCCCCCATCTAGAGCTTCTAGTTTTAAATGAGCCTTGGGGGGGGGGGGGGGGGGGGGGGGGGGGGGGGGGGGGGGGGGGGGGGGGGGGGGGGGGGGGGGGGGGGGGGGG